>JASPKZ010009794.1:0-192500 GCA_030220185.1 Diploptera punctata
TTTTCAAACATGAGAAAAAAACACATAATCAAAGTAGCAAGAGAAAATGGTTTTGATGAAAAAAATGTACATAAAAGGATAGAAAAGTATAAAAAACAAAAAATGATAAAACAGAAGTAATCTTGAAAAAGAAGAAACAACCTATGAAAAAATATAGGAAATTCACCATATCACCCCTGGGTAACTAATAAATTTCAAAATATATTTGAGAAGTTTTAATATTAAATTAGCACCAAAAAATAACTACAGTTTAAATAAACTAATAAAAACCAACAAAAATGAAAAAAAACTGATAAAAATAAAAAGTCAGGAATATATCAAATTGAATGCATGGGGTTGTGAAAAGATATATATAGGGAAAACAAAAAGAAACCTAAAAAATTAGAACCAAAGAACACATAAAGAAATATTAAAAATGGAGGAAAAGAAATTGAAAAACTGCAGTTGCTGCTCATGTTTGGTCTGAAAAAACATAATATAAATTCAGGACACTAATTATTAAAAACAGTTAGAAAATACAAACGAGCTGACTATTTGGGGACAAAAATTTATATTCAGAAGAACAGGAAACAGAGTTTATGAATTTTGATATTCCGATGGAGGGTTGACCTTGTTTGGAGGTTCTTTGGCCAACCACAGGATGGAGCTGACATCGACATCCAGGTGGTTGCCACATAATGCAACATAAATAAAACCAGTCGTGGGAAAGCTGAAGATTAAAACAGAGAATTGTTTTGAAACATGTCCAAGAACAAATCAACATTAATATTGAGGTAAGATGTCCAGACCAAAAAATAATATAATTAAAATAACCTCAAAATATAACTTCCTAAAATTAAATATTAATTACAACTTCTTAAGTTACAAGGAAGAAACAAAACCAGAAATTGTGTTTTGTGTTATAAATTACGAAAAACAAGATGGCGTCCTCCATACTCAATTTCAATAACAATTTTTTCGAAACCAAAATATGAAGTCAAAAAGTTTATAAAATTAAGAGAGAAGAAATTTAAAAGATTAGCAGACATTAAATTCATCAACCAATGTCTAAAATTAGAATTGGTTCCCATGTTCATTAGAAAAACCGTTAAGCATAACAATAACAGCAAACAACAAAAAATTTTGGAGAACAAATTACTAAAACTAGAAAAGAATAAACACTTTGAAATGATCAGTAATCTGGATATTGAAATTTATTTGTTACATATCAAATTGTCTAAAATATTAGGAAACATCATGTGGGAAAACCTAGAAAATAAATTTTTCACTTTTTTGAACATAACCATGAAAAAGAAAATTGAGAAACAAAAGACAAAGATAAATAATTTGTTAACTAAATCAAAGGGAAAGAAGAATACATCAAATAAAATCAAACATCAGAATAAAACCAGAAATGAAGAAAAATCAGAATCCACCAGAAATTATGTTAAAAATTTTTCAAAGGCAACCTTTAACCTAAAAGAGACAAAATTGTTAGAAAACGGTCTAAAAACAGCAATAGATTATTCCAATAGAATAGAAGAATACATAGTGGACATTGAAAATTCAATAGAAGGGTTAGTTACAGAAGAAAAAATAATCATCAGAAAAAAATGTGAAGAAATTTTGAATAAAATAAAGAATACAAATAAAAACCCAGTTTGTAAGGAGAATTTAAAACACTCAAAGAAATAAATAACAAAAATGTTGTATATACAAAATCAGATAAGGGTAACCAAATTATAATTCTGGACAAAGAAGATTATCAAAATAGAATGGAAGAACTTTTGAAAGAAAAAGAGTATGAAAAAATTAAGAATGACCCCCTACCAAAAACCATAAAAAAAGTGGAAAACTGTTTTAAAAATGTTAAAATTCTATCCAAGAAAGAAAAATTTCAATTAAAAGTAAGCAACCCAAGAAACCCTAATATACATGGACTTCCAAAAATTCACAAACCGGGAAACAAAATGAGGCCAATAATTAACAATATTGGATCACCAACCTACAAAATTTCGAAATGGCTGAATAATCAATTTAAAAGAATTAATAATTTTGAAAGTCTGCAGATTGAAAATTCATTGGAATTAGTTAAGAAATTAGAAAAAGTGGAAATTGAACCCACAGATAGGTTGGTTTCGTTTGATGTAGTTTCACTATTCACAAATGTACCGAAACAAAAAACTTTGGAGATATTGAACAATTGGTTAAGAAAAAACAACATAGACAGAGAGATCAAAGAAGATTATTTGAAATTAACTGCGTTATGCATTGATCAAATGTTTTTTACATTCAATGGGAGTTTCTATAGACAAAAATCAGGGCTCTCAATGGGAAACCCATTATCACCTTTCCTGGCAAATTTATTTATGAGCGATTTTGAATGTAAAATCACTAAAGCACATCCCACAATGTTTAAATTTTGGAGTAGATATGTTGATGATATAATTTGTATTGTTAAAGAAAAACATGTAGAAGATTCCCTAAAACTATTAAATTTACAGAGTACAAACATTAAATTCACCAAAGAAATAGAAGACAATAAACAAATACCTTTTTGGATCTTAAATTGGTCAGAAACGAAGAAAAAAGAAAAATTGAATTCAGGATTCATAGGAAAGAAACTCATACGGAAAATTTTATAAAATCAACAGGGTTCAATCCAATTGGACATAAATTAGCAGCATTTAATAGTTTAACTCATAGATTGGTAAACTTACCCTTAAACGAAGAAGATTTCAAACATGAGAAAAAACACATAATCAAAGTAGCAAGAGAAAATGGGTTTGATGAAAAAATGGTACATAAAAGGATAGAAAAGTATAAAAAACAAAAAATGATAAACAGAAGTAATCTTGAAAAAGAAGAACCACCTATGAAAAAATATAGGAAATTCACATATCACCCCTGGGTACATAATAAATTTCAAAATATATTTGAGAAGTTTAATATTAAATTAGCACCAAAAAATAACTACAGTTTAAATAAACTAATAAAAACCAACAAAAATGAAAAAACTGATAAAAATAAAAAGTCAGGAATATATCAAATTGAATGCATGGGTTGTGAAAAGATATATATAGGGAAAACAAAAAGAAACCTAAAAATTAGAACCAAAGAACACATAAGAAATATTAAAAATGGAGAAATTGAAAAATCTGCAGTTGCTGCTCATGTTTGGTCTGAAAAACATAATATAAATTCAGACACTAAATTATTAAAACAGTTAGAAAATACAAACGAGCTGACTATTTGGGAAAAAATTTATATTCAGAAGAACAGAAACAGAGTTATGAATTTTGATATTCCGATGGAGGGTGACCTTGTTTGGAGGTTCTTTGGCCAACCACAGGATGGAGCTGACATCGACATCCAGGTGGTGCAACATAATGCAACATAAATAAAACCAGTCTGGGAAAGCTGAAGATAAAACAGAGAATTGTTTTGAAACATGTCCAAGAACAAATCAACATTAATATTGAGGTAAGATGTCCAGACCAAAAATAATATAATTAAAATAACCTCAAAATATAACTTCCTAAAATTAAATATTAATTACAACTTCTTAAGTTACAAGGAAGAAACAAAACCAGAAATTGTGTTTGTGTTATAAATTACGAAAAACAAGATGGCGTCCTCCATACTCAATTTCAATAACAATTTTTTCGAAACAAAATATGAAGTCAAAAAGTTTATAAAATTAAGAGAGAAGAAATTTAAAAGATTAGCAGACATTAAATTCATCAACCAATGTCTAAAATTAGAATTGGTTCCCATGTTCATTAGAAAAACCGTTAAGCATAACAATAACAGCAAACAACAAAAAATTTTGGAGAACAAATTACTAAAACTAGAAAAGAATAAACACTTTGAAATGATCAGTAATCTGGATATTGAAATTTATTTGTTACATATCAAATTGTCTAAAATATTAGGAAACATCATGTGGGAAAACCTAGAAAATAAATTTTTCACTTTTTTGAACATAACCATGAAAAAGAAAATTGAGAAACAAAAGACAAAGATAAATAATTTGTTAACTAAATCAAAGGGAAGAAGAATACATCAAATAAAATCAAACATCAGAATAAAACCAGAAATGAAGAAAAATCAGAATCCACCAGAAATTATGTTAAAAATTTTTCAAAGGCAACCTTTAACCTAAAAGAGACAAAATTGTTAGAAAACGGTCTAAAAACAGCAATAGATTATTCCAATAGAATAGAAGAATACATAGTGGACATTGAAAATTCAATAGAAGGGTTAGTTACAGAAGAAAAAATAATCATCAGAAAAAAATGTGAAGAAATTTTGAATAAAATAAAGAATACAAATAAAAACCCAGTTTGTAAGGAGAATTTAAAAACACTCAAAGAAATAAATAACAAAAATGTTGTATATACAAAATCAGATAAGGGTAACCAAATTATAATTCTGGACAAAGAAGATTATCAAAATAGAATGGAAGAACTTTTGAAAGAAAAAGAGTATGAAAAAATTAAGAATGACCCCCTACCAAAAACCATAAAAAAAGTGGAAAACTGTTTTAAAAATGTTAAATTCTATCCAAGAAAGAAAAATTTCAATTAAAAGTAAGCAACCCAAGAAACCCTAATATACATGGACTTCCAAAAATTCACAAACCGGGAAACAAAATGAGGCCAATAATTAACAATATTGGATCACCAACCTACAAAATTTCGAAATGGCTGAATAATCAATTTAAAAGAATTAATAATTTTGAAAGTCTGCAGATTGAAAATTCATTGGAATTAGTTAAGAAATTAGAAAAAGTGGAAATTGAACCCACAGATAGGTTGGTTTCGTTTGATGTAGTTTCACTATTCACAAATGTACCGAAACAAAAAACTTTGGAGATATTGAACAATTGGTTAAGAAAAAACAACATAGACAGAGAGATCAAAGAAGATTATTTGAAATTAACTGCGTTATGCATTGACCAAATGTTTTTTACATTCAATGGGAATTTCTATAGACAAAAATCAGGGCTCTCAATGGGAAACCCATTATCACCTTTCCTGGCAAATTTATTTATGAGCGATTTTGAATGTAAAATCACCAAAGCACATCCCACAATGTTTAAATTTTGGAGTAGATATGTTGATGATATAATTTGTATTGTTAAAGAAAAACATGTAGAAGATTCCCTAAAACTATTAAATTTACAGAGTACAAACATTAAATTCACCAAAGAAATAGAAGACAATAAACAAATACCTTTTTTGGATCTTAAATTGGTCAGAAACGAAGAAAAAAGAAAATTGAATTCAGGATTCATAGGAAAGAAACTCATACGGAAAATTTTTATAAAATCAACAGGGTTCAATCCAATTGGACATAAATTAGCAGCATTTAATAGTTTAACTCATAGATTGGTAAACTTACCCTTAAACGAAGAAGATTTCAAACATGAGAAAAAACACATAATCAAAGTAGCAAGAGAAAATGGGTTTGATGAAAAAATGGTACATAAAAGGATAGAAAAGTATAAAAAACAAAAAATGATAAACAGAAGTAATCTTGAAAAAGAAGAACCACCTATGAAAAAATATAGGAAATTCACATATCACCCCTGGGTACATAATAAATTTCAAAATATATTTGAGAAGTTTAATATTAAATTAGCACCAAAAAATAACTACAGTTTAAATAAACTAATAAAAACCAACAAAAATGAAAAAACTGATAAAAATAAAAAGTCAGGAATATATCAAATTGAATGCATGGGTTGTGAAAAGATATATATAGGGAAAACAAAAAGAAACCTAAAAATTAGAACCAAAGAACACATAAGAAATATTAAAAATGGAGAAATTGAAAAATCTGCAGTTGCTGCTCATGTTTGGTCTGAAAAACATAATATAAATTCAGACACTAAATTATTAAAACAGTTAGAAAATACAAACGAGCTGACTATTTGGGAAAAAATTTATATTCAGAAGAACAGAAACAGAGTTATGAATTTTGATATTCCGATGGAGGGTGACCTTGTTTGGAGGTTCTTTGGCCAACCACAGGATGGAGCTGACATCGACATCCAGGTGGTGCAACATAATGCAACATAAATAAAACCAGTCTGGGAAAGCTGAAGATAAAACAGAGAATTGTTTTGAAACATGTCCAAGAACAAATCAACATTAATATTGAGGTAAGATGTCCAGACCAAAAATAATATAATTAATTTAATTTTTTAACATATACCTTAGCCACAGCAACGTGTGGCCGGGACTTCTAGTATATATATATATATATATTTTTTTTTTTTTTTCAAATGCCCCAGGTTTGTCTTTCGACATTCCTGGTTTCACTCCTGGCATGGCGTACTTGTAACCCACTTCTGAGGTTGAGGCGCCTGGAAGGCGGGGTTACATTGCCCCGATGTTATGATGGGTGATGATGACAATTGTGCGCCAGGAGAGTCCCTAATCCTAAGCTTAACCTAAGATGGATATGAATTATGATGATTGTGATGGCCATATGATTTCGGGGACCATTTGGGCCTTAAAGTTTTCCTGACATTTGTCTTACATGTGAGGAAAAACCCCACCCAGAAAAACTGTCCCGACTGGGGATGGAACCCGGGCCCGATGCGTGACAAGGCAGCACGCTACCTCGAGACCACAGCGGTGGACACACACATATATATAAATTTATTTCCGAAACAGGTCAACAAATGGCCTAAATTCGTGAATGTACTATGATGATGATGATATTTATTAAATGTGTTGGCTATTTGACTTGCCTCCTATTTCTTGATCTTTATGCAGACCAGGTTTCATTGCTTTTGCGTGACATTATCAACACATTCCAACTGTTGTTTTTGCAGTTGTCCATCCTGTAAATTGATTTCTGCTGCCTCTGCTGACAGATGATCTTCCAAATCAATTTTTTTTCCCCCACAGAAATAATAATTGAAAGAAACCTCATAGTGATATTTCCTACACATATTCAATTATTTATGTACAATTACTTATTTTAGGAATTCTCGCTATGAGGTATATTCATTAAGGTAGAATATTTTTTATCACTCACCTCATATTGTTGTTCTTATTTGACTATAAACTAGTTTCGGAACATAGTTTCTGTTCCATCCTCAGTATCGTCACGACCATTGTTCTGTCGTCTTGAAGAAGGACAGCTCTTCAAGACGACAGAACAACGGTCGTGACGATACTGAGGATGGAACAGAAACTATTTTCCGAAACTAGTTTATAATCAAATAAGAACAATATGAGGTGAGTGATAAAAAATATTCTACCTTAATTTATGTACAATTTTATCACTCGCTTCATATTTTTCTTCTCCTTAAACTAGTTTCGGAACTATCTTCTTTTCCATTGTCAGGATATTAGCACAGGTAAATAAAATGTGTGGACTTTCATAAGATATACATAGGTAAAATAAAAATAAATTTAACCATTAGAACTAAAGAACACGTAAGAAATGTAAAAAAAAACAAAATTATTAAAATAGAAAACACAAATGAACTTGCCATATGGGAAAAAATTTACTTATTGAAGAACAAGGAGAGAATTATGAATTTTGAAATTGCCGGAGAAAGGAATTTCATTAGCAAGTAGAGGGAGCAGGAGTCAAGAATTAGGGCTGACAACTTGAGAAAAATCAGTCTGTAATTGCTGAAGATGGGACTCACAAGCCTTGAAATATATTGATGTTCTTATTATTAATTTCATACCATTGGATCGACTTGAAATTTTGTATACTTGTAAAGGACCTGTGACAATACAATAATTTCATATTTATTTTCTATAATCCTGGCCAGAATCATCAGAAAATTAAAAAAAAAGTGTCTGTATTTATGTAACGGAATCTTTGAACACGATCTTCACCCACTTAGAAACATAGGATAGACTTGAAACTTTATATACTTGTAAAGGACCCGTGATAATACAATAATTTCATATTCATTTTCTAAAATCCTGGCCAGAATCATCAGAAAATCAAAAAAAGTATTTGTATTTATGTAACGGAATCTTTGAACACGATTTTCATCCACTTAGAGACATTGGATCGACTTGAAACTTTGTATACTTGTAAAGAACCCGTGACAATACAATCATTTCATATTTATTTTCTAAAATCCTGGCCAGAATCATCAGAAAATCAAAAAAATTAAAACTGGTATAATAGGTTATAGATTTGTCGACTTTTTAGTCAATCGTTGTAAGAGCTCAGTTGGTAGAGCGGTGAACTAGTGTTATATAATTTCAGTAATCCATAGGTCGCTGGTTCAAATCCGGCTGGGGAGGATTTTTTTAGAAGAGTATTACTTTTAGCTCATACTACAATAGTATGGAATTTAAAGATATTTACATTTTTATCTTATTCTGTAAAATATTAAAACTAAAAAATAAAAATAAATAATAGTTTTAAAAAACTAAAACAGTACACTTTATTAGAAAACCGAACTCAAAAATAAAAATAAATTTAATTTCCAACACGCTTGGGATAAATTTAAAGTGGTCAACAAAAAAATCATCTCCAACACATATAGAATAAAACTAGAATTATCAACAAAAAGAAAATAATTTTACCATCAAAAGTGTGGGGTGCTTTTTATGATTTTTACATGTTCTTCTTAGAGACTTTACTTTTACCAATATCTGTTTATTATCAAATGTATTAATTGATATAGAGCACCCCACGCTTTTGATGGTAAAATTATTTTCTTTTTGTTGATAATTCTAGATGTGTTGGAGATGATTTTTTTGTTGACCACTTTAAATTTATCCCAAGCGTGTTGGAAATTAAAATTATTTTTCATTTTTGAGTTCGGTTTTCTAATAAAGCGTGCTGTTTTAGTTTTTTAAAACTATTATTTATTTTTGCACCTTTTTCTGCTAAATTAAAGCACCTTTTTTTGCACCTAAAATTCCTAGCTCCAGGAATAACATTGTGAGGTTCTTAATTGAATGAATGAATGAGTCACTTCGTATCTCACCTCGTAGTTTATGTTTTCTTAATCACTGAAACTGCAGTTTAAAAAAAAAACAAACATCCCTCCCATTTTCAATCAACATTGTGACTACCAGGTTTTCATTGGAACCTCCATCTATAATGTTGCCATCTGGTGTTGATTTGATTAACTTTGAGATCAGGTTCTATTCATTGCGAATTTCAAAATTCATGGATCTAAATTTGTTCTTCTATTTGGGACAAGATATATATTCAGAAGAACAAATTTAGTTCCATGAATTTCGAAATTCCCGATGAACAGGACCTAATGATCAAATCCAGATGGCAGTGTTTTAGATTCCAACGAAAATCCGGTAGTCGTAATATGGGTTGAAAATGGGAGGGATGTTTCCTTTTGAAAACTGCAGTTCCTGTGTTTAAGAAAGATAAACTAGGAGGTAAGTATTTCATTTATTCAGTGATTTCTATGATGTATGTACATTAAATAAAAATGGACATATTATTTTTGCAGTTGTTTTCTGGACATTTTGACACCGAAATTGGACCAAAGGTTGAATCGAGCAGCTACTCAAATATCATAAAGAAGTTGGACTGCAAGAGCGAAGATGTGGTGTTTCTCACCGACGTACCAACAGGTTAGTTATAATCCCTCCTCCTTCATTCAGTTTAATACACATTAACAATCACTGCTGCCAATTGACAAAATTAAATGGAAATTTAGGACTTTCAATTACTTTACATGTAAAATTAGTTGATTAAAGTTTATATTTGAAGAGAAAAATTTTTGCCTAGACCGAGACTTGAACCCTGGACCCTTGGCTTTCCAGGCCAAGTGCTCTACCAACTGAGCTACCGAGGCGAGTTGCGATCTAGATGCAAATTTTTCTCTATATACGTTGTAATTCTCTTGTGACCCGGGACTGCTGCGTGGCAAGGCAGCACGGTACCTCGAGACCACAGCGGTGGACATTGCATGATCATTATTTGTATAATTCAAGATTACCCACAGTGTTATGCTATAAAATTGTCTGTCCAACAGATCTGTGTCCCTGTAACATGTGCGTACTTCCTTTTCTGCCTTAGTAAATCATTTCCCTCCTTGCATTCCTATCTCTATCTCTCTCTTTCTCCCCTCCCACTACTCACAATTTTGAGCCATCTTGTAGGACATTATTTGCACTTGCACTTCAGTGTTGTCAACTCAACTCCAACCTTAACGTTATTCAATATTCAAGAGCCATTGCACTGGGGGAAGTTGGGCAACATCTCTACTCGATAAGTTACTGTGGCTGCTGTTTGAATTAGTGGGAGCGGAGAGCGGTGAAATGTTGTGAATATAGGTGTGTACTTTTCTAAGAACGATATCAGCGCTAAAGGTGCACAGATCCGTTGGTCCGAGTATTTGAGAGTCCCGGTCTGAGCATATGGTTGGTTGGTATCTAATGTCGAGCACTTGATAATGAAATCATTCGCTCTCTTGCACTCCAATATTTAGCAGAAAGGCTGGTCTCTTCTACAAAAGCTGGACAACGGAGGAGATAGTTTCTTTCCATATCTTCATTTAAATTGCAAAAAGGGCATTTAGGTGAATCTGTTATGCCAATTCTGTGTAGGTGTTTATTCAGGCAGTCATGTCCCATTAGCAGTCTGAATGTTGCTACTGCAGATTTTCTTTGTAATGTAGTAATGTCATAAGTTTGTAGATTTTCCCATTCCTTTCCAGATGTTTTGGTGGTGTATTCTTCTCTAAGTTTATTGATATATTTATTTGAGATAATTCTTTTGATAGAGTGAAAGGAAACTGGAGTAAAAGTTGGGTTTGAAATAATTTTGCTACCCTTCTTGGCCAGAAAATTGGCTATTTCATTGCCTGTCACTCCACAATGGGCCGGAATCCATTGACGTACAACTTTTTTATGTAGACGGGATAACTGTTTTATCATTTTGTGACATTCGATAATTTTGATGCTTTTGGGTGTTGTGTCTCGTGTTACAGCGAGAATGGCTGCTTTGGAGTCACATAGAATTACAACTTTTGTAAATTTTTGGATGAGCATATAAGTTTTCTCTTCAAATATGATTTATCCATCATTGAGATGTATGAAATTAATAATAAAAACATCGAAAAAAGCCGTACTGGCATTTATAATGTAATGTATAATTCCCAAATATGTCTTCTTAATATAAGAGCCGCCATTTGCAAAGGTAGAAGCAAAGGCTTCAAAGCATTTGATGGGTGGGAATTACAACGTATATAGAGAACAATTTGCATTTAGATCGGTACTTGCTCAGGTAGCTCAGATGGTAGAGCACTTGGACTAGAAAACCAAGGGTCCCGGGTTCAAGTCCCGGTCTGAGCAAATAATTTTTCTCTTCAAATATGATAAAATTAAATTATTTTTAATACTATATTTATCTTATTAAGTTATGTAGGTAGGAAATAACACTGAGGTTTATTTTAATTTTGTTGAGTTGTTTCTTGACTCACCTCATACTTATTAACTCCCTCGCAGATCTAGTTCGTTACTGTATTTGTGACATTCTCATTGCTGTTCACGTTCACAATTGACGTCCAATGGTCTCCTCACCTGCAGACTGACCTCCGTACCATCTGATGGCTGGCCGACAAACTTCCAAATCAATCCCCTTTCCTTATCACCGGGTATTTCAAAATTCATACTTGTGTTTTTATTCTTGCATATGCAAATTTTTTCCCAATTGGGAATTGCAAGAATAAAAACACAACTATGAATTTTGAAATACCCGGTGATAAGGAGAGGGGATTGATTTGGAAGTTCGTCGGTCAGCCATCAGATGGCACGGAGGTCAGTCTGCAGGTGAGGGGACCATTGGACGTCAGTTGTGAACGTGAACAGCATTGAGAATGACACAAATACAGTGACGAAATCTAGATTTGCGAGGGAGTTAAGAAGTATGAGGTGAGTAAAGAAACAACTCAACAAAATTAAAAACTATATTTACCTCTGGGAAAGCTGAAGATAAAACAGAGAATTGTTTTGAAACATGTCCAAGAACAAATCAACATTAATATTGAGGTAAGATGTCCAGACCAAAAATAATATAATTATATTTACCTATCATAATTGAGATAACTCACCTCTATAATTTAAAAAAATCTGCATATTTTACGCTCCTCAATTTTTCAGTGGCCAAAATAAATTAGAAACTGTACAAATTATGCAAGCAAATATGGTAGTCATGGTGTTCTTCAAAGCTGTCAAGGTGGCAGGATCTTGTTAATGTAATGAATTTTTTTTTGTAAAAGCCATGATTCATAGTTTTTTGTGATTTAAATGGACTGTCTTGTTTCAGAGGCGAAAGCTGCTAAAGAAGCTGGTATGAAAGCTGTTCTTGTAGTGAGAGATGGCAACGAACCTTTATCTGAAGAAGATCAAGTTAATTTTCCAGTTATAAAATCATTCCACGATTTTGTATTTGAAGTCTCTGCTAAAAGAAAAAAGATGTCTTCCGATGAAGAATCATCATCTTCAGAGATTATAGATGGATCAGGAGATGCAAAGACTGAAGTTAAAGATAAAATAGAAAGTTCCTCAGACGACGTTGAAATGATGGATGTAAGCAATAACGATGCTCAAGAAAATACTAAGACTGAATCTCAAATTACAGATGATATGAAAATGTGTGTTGATGAAACTGATAGAGTTTCTTCAGCAACTGAAGATAACGTTGTCGCAGATAAGACTGATGAGGAGACAGTTAAGCCAACAGAAAGAAACGAAACTAAAGTTAACTCGGATAATGAAAGATCTGAAGCTTCAGATTTGAATTCTGAAGAAACCGAAAAAGAAACCAATTCTGAAGAAACGGTTAAAACATCTGATGAAACACAAGTTGTACCCGATTCTTCAGAAACAAATAAAATATCTAAAGAAACTGTTGAATCAAAAACTGAAGAATCTAAGTCATGTGCAGAAACAAATTCTAAATCTACAGATAAGACGTCTGAGAGTAAGATTGAAGTTAGGGAAAAAATAGAAAATAATATTGAAAATTCTCAATTGATTAAATCACAGACAACTGCAGAAACAAATTCTGCGATAAAAGAAAATAAATCTGAAATTACAGAAACTAAGTCTGAAAGTACTGAATCCAAACCAGAAAATGTAGAAATGTCTGAAATTGTAGAAACTACCTCAAAATCTAAGTCTGAAAGTTCTGACACTACAGAAAACAAAGCTGAAGTTACAGACATGAAGGCAGAAAGTACTGAAGTTATGGAAACCAAGCCTGAAACTCCTGAAATTATAGAAAAGAAACCTGAAAGTACTGGAGTTACAGAAACAAAGCCTGAAAGTGAAGTTACAGAAGCGTCTGAAAGTGCTGAAGTTACAGAAACGAAGTCTGAAAGTGCTGAAGTTGTAGAAACAAAGCCTGAAAGTGCTGAAGTTACAGAAACCAAGCCTGAAAGTCCTGAAGTTACAGAAACGAAGTCTGAAAGTGCTGAAGTTACAGAAACAAAGCCTGAAAGTGCTGAAGTTGTAGAAACAAAGCCTGAAAGTGCTAAAGTTACAGAAACCAAGCCTGAAAGTCCTGAAGTTACAGAAGCAAAGCCTAAAAGTCCTGAAGTTACAGAAACAAAGCCTAAAAGCCCTGAAGTTACAGAAACCAAGCCTGAAAGTGCTGAAGTTACAGAAACCAAGCCTGAAAGTGCTGAAGTTACAGAAACCAAGTCTGAAATTGCTGAAGTTACAGAAACCAAGCCTGAAAGTACTGAAGTTCCAGAAACAAAGTCTGAAAGTGCTGAAGTTACAGAAACCAAGCCTGAAAGTGCTGAAGTTATGGAAACCAAGCCTGAAAGTACTGAAATTACAGAAAATAAAGTTGAAAGTTCTGAAACTACAGAAAGCAAGTCTGAAAGTGCTGATATTACAGACAAATCTGAAAGTTCTGAAACTATAGAAACAAAGTCTGAAAATGCTGAAACCACGGCAAAGCCTGAAAGTGCTGAAACTACAGAAAAAAAGACTGAAAGTATGGAGGTGAAGTCTGATAGTGCTGAAGATGCAGAGACCAAGTCTGAAACTACAGAATCCAAGGCCAATGGTGAAACTACAGGAAATATGTCTGAAAATGCTGAAATGAAATCGGAAAGTCCTGAAACTATACAAAACAAGCCTGAAAGTGCAGAAACTACAGAAAACAAACTTGAAAATGCAGAAACCAAGACTGAAACTGTAGAAAATAAATCTGAAATTACTGAAACTTCAGAAAATAAACCTGAAGATGCAGAAATGAAGTCAGAAGTTTCAGAATCACAACACACGTCTACGGTTACAAATGTAGAAATGGTTGAAGAAGCAAAAGTTGAAAATATTGAAATGTCTGAAGCTGAAAACGAAGAACAAGTTTCAAGTGCATCAGATGATAAGAAAGTGGAATGTGAAGACGAGAAAATGGTGACAAACGAGACAGAAGACGAGGCTTGTGGTGAAATGGAAACAGACTCATCTGAAGCTGAGGCAAAGATCTCTAGTGTTAGCGAAGAAAAAATGGAAACCGACACAAACGATACCGAAAAAATGGAAGCAGAGACAAACGAATGTGACGAATCTGTAAATTCAAAGATGGAAGTTGGTTCATCCGTTACAAATAATAGCGTAGAATCCGAAATCACCTCTGAAAACGATAAGCCTGTTGAAGAATCAGACAATCCGACGCAACAGTCTGAAATAACAGAAACTAGTCCAACCCGAGAAGAGAATTCCCTTAATGAAAAGACTGATGATAAAGTCTCTAATTCTGTAGATAATGCAAAGTCTGATGAAAACAATGATGCTAAGGAGAATGGATTGGCGGCTCAGAACGGCAAGAACGGGGATATATGCGAACCAGAACAGAATGGAGAAGTAGACGACAAAGAAGTTAAAATAAAAAAGCTGTCAATGGACAACCCTGGGAATACAGAAAAGACTGAAGAAGATGCTACTGCCGCAGTTAGCACGTAAACTGTCTTCAAGACGACAACAAAAAAAAACAATGTTCCTTTTCTAATATTTTTTACATGTATCCATCTTCCAATTTACCATATTTATGCGTGTATACGCCACATATTTTTAGTTGAACAAAATTTGAATGAAAGGACATTTACTGTACTATTGGCTGTTTTTTTAAATACCTTAAAATTTTAATCTAGTTTAATTAAATGTTGTAATTTGGCAACTCAAAGTTCTATAATTTGCAGCATTTTTTCAGAATGTATACCGTAACATTCTATTCAATTTGTCTTGGTACAGTTTTGTTAGGATGTGGCTTGTATGGAATAGTGTAGCCGTACTTTCAGGATGTGAACCATGTACTTGAGTTTGTCTTGTTCCTCTTGTTTATTTTTTCCCCTAAAATTAGTGTTCAAATTTAGAGAGCAGGTCTTCCCAAGTATTTGCTAATGAATTCAGGATTTATTTTAAACTTTTATGGGTTTAATTTATGGTGAAATTAAATGTTTCTTACCTCTCCTCATATAATTTTCTAAGTATCGCGATTTCGAGACCATAACAGCAGTTTCTTAGCGAGTGATGTTATGTCGATCGGAAGAAAGTGCTGAAGATGAGACCGTTGTGGCCTTGAAATCGCAATCTACTTAGAAAATTTATATGAGGAGAGGTAAGAAACATTTAATTTCACCAAAAGAATTCAGGAATTTTCAGAACATTTGTGTTATTTATTAACGAGTCGGATATTTTGACTCACTTCACATTTCTTGATTTTTATGCAGAACTGGTTTCGTCACATTTGAGACATTCTTTAATCTTCCAACTGTCGTTTTGCTGTTGTTCATCCTGTAAGGTAATTTCTGGTCCCTCTGCTGGCTGACCAATGAACTAACTCAGTGGCACTATCAAACCCGCAGGTTCATGGCCGCACAGACATACGCCCTCCGCACATTCCTATCCTG
Source organism: Diploptera punctata (assembly GCA_030220185.1). Lineage (NCBI taxonomy): Eukaryota > Metazoa > Arthropoda > Insecta > Blattodea > Blaberidae > Diploptera > Diploptera punctata. The sequence goes on from JASPKZ010009794.1 coordinate 15,872, forward strand.
AGCCATTGTTTTCCAATCATCCCCTGTATAATCTACTTCCCTCAAATCATAGTTAATGTTATTCTCCTACCTCGTTCTTGGTCTACCAACTGGGCGTTTTCCCTCTGGTTTTCCTACAAGAAGCTTCCATGCATGCCTTTCATTCCCCATTCGTGCCACATGTCCTCCCCATCGCAGTCTATGAGACTTAACTGTTCTCATTATATCTGGCTTCCTATAAAGACCATGTAATTTATTGTTATGTAGTCTTCTCCATTCACCTGTCTGTTCATCTCTCTTTGGTCCAAAAATTTTCCTAAGTAATGAACTTCCAATTCATTTTTTTTTTTCTTTCACTGGGAATTTCAAAATTAATGATTTTTTTTTTATTCTTGCAGATGTAAATTTTCTCCCAAATTACGAATTCACCCAAGATTGAAAAGACACTAGAAATGTTAAAAATGGAGAAATAGAAAAATCTGCAATAGCTGCACATGCATGATCAGAAAAACACAGAATTGAAACTAAAGCCAAATTACTAAAACAGTATGAGAAATCTAAGAAACTCACAATTCGGGAGAAAATTTACATCTTCAAGAATAAAAAGAAAACCATGAATTTTGAAATTTCCAGAGAAAAGTGGGGAAAAAAAATTGATTTGAAAGTTTATCGGTCAGCCAACAGATGGAGCAGAAATCAACTTACAGGAGGACAACTGCAAAAAGACAGTTGGAAGCATTAGCAATGTCACGCAAAAGCAACGAAACCGGTCTGCATAAAAATCAAGAAATATGAGGTAAGTAAAAATATCCAACTCACTAATAATTGAAAGAAACCTCTTAGTATTGTTTAGTTGTTTCTTGACTCACCTCACACTCCCAAGCAGACTCGAGTTTCTTCACTTCATTTGTGACATTCTCAATGCTGTATTACGTTCACAACTGATGTCCAACGGCCTCCTCTCCTGCAGACTGACCTCCGCACCATGGGAGAGGAGGCCGTTGGACATCAGTTGTGAACGTAATACAGCATTGAGAATGTCACAAATGAAGTGAAGAAACTCGAGTCTGCGAGGGAGTTAAGAAGTATGAGGTGAGTCAAGAAACAACTAAACAATATTAAAATAAACCTCATAGTGTTATTTCCTACATATTTTAAACAGTTATCTTACTCTTAGCTTTTTGCAATATATTCCCATCTCCTAAAATCTTCATTTTAGGAAGCATTGATCTAAGGTATTTGAAAGTTCTAGATTTTGCAATATTGTCTTATTTTTGGAATCTTTTTATGTTAACTTTGTAATTATTTTCTTCAAAATTAATATTTTTAACCCATTGGTGCCAAGTTTTTCACTGTTTTTCATTTGTAATTGAATATAATTTATGGAATTAAAAGAATCATCATCATCATCCATGCAAGTATTAGACCATGTGGCCTGTTACGGTCTCAAAGAGGAATTTTCCATCCAGCACTTTTTTGGACGTCCCAGCGATGTTTTGCCTTGGGGCAATAACGGAGCATAGCTTTTGGAATTCTGTGAGATTGCATTCATTGAATATGGGCTTTCCAGTTGTTCAGTATGCTGGAGAATGGGTTCTACATCCAACTCTTCCATAATTTGCTCATTTCTTTTTTTTGGTCCCACTTTGTGTAGTCTGCTGTACGGTGCTTAAATTGCATCTCATTTGCTGTTATTCGACTCTTATATCTTCTTTGTATTACTGATCTTGCAAGAATCTTATAAACCTGTAATCTTGTGTTCTTTTGTACTAAAGATTTTATAATTTCAAAGAAGAGAGATTTAATCTGTTATTTTGTGTAAAATATGGCGTGAGGTGTGATTCAATCTCTCTCTCATAATGTTACTTCCGATCAATTTTGATAATTATTCTAGCAAAAAAAAAAATGTTCTCTTATTGTAGGTATTGTAAATATGTCTATTTGTACTATTTATGGCAAGATATTACCACATTATGTTACAAATTCTGACGAACTGGTGCTCTCCCAGTCATCACTTATGCGTCAGCGGCAACATTTTGCACCTCTAGAAATAATTTGTAGCTATTATCATCATCTTTCACGGATTAGGTCTTTGCTTGATCCAATCTCACATCTGTTCAGCCCAGCACTTTCTTGGTCTTCCCACTGATCTTCATCCTCCAGGATTATATATCAAAGCCATCTTTGGTATCCTATCCTCTGTAATTCTTTGCAGATGTTCTATCCATTTGTTCCCGTGTTCTGTTTGTTGAAGAAATGGTTATACTTTTACCATAATTACTCGCATAAATGACCCCCTTGCTTAATTTCCCCCTAGGTTTTTCATTTTTTAACATCCACCTCTGATACAATGTGCATTACCCAGGCCAAACATTTTCACTTACAACTTTTTTACATTCCTATGAATATTTCAAGTACAACAAAAAGGAATTCGTGGAAAACACAAGGTCGAATCCATCTTCTACAAAGACCTACCTAACGGTACCTGCAGTGTGTCACCCTGCACCTGTTGTTGTCAGTCTGAATAGAGTTAGGTGTCATTCTGCATTGGTAACAGTGTTATTCCATCACAGCGTCAGTGTCATTAAACTCAATTATGGGGAGAAAGTATAACAGCTACACTGCAAATTTTAAGTTACAACAAGTGGTAAATTTCCCCCTAGGAAAAGAGAGTGAAACATACCTTCATTGTGATCTACTGTACCATTATCTTTTGTATGTTTTGAGTGTCTGATAATAGGGAAACATTAAATACAACTTATTCTTTCTTTCTTCTTCTTAAACTTAATTTGTAGGATTTTCATCCTGTTTATTTCCAAAATTACTCCTTGGAGGAAGACATATTGGATATGCATTCACTGTCTATCCATCTCTTGGCTGGTCTTCCTCTTGTTCTTCTCCTGTCCATTGGTCTATCTTCTTTAGCTCTTTTTGCAAGCCGGTTTTCTTCCAATTCTTTCTATATGACCCTTCCAATATTTTCATCTATCTATAATAAATTTGGTTATGTCTTGAATATGGCATTTGTCCCTAATTTCTGTGTTGTGTATTTTATCAAATAATGTTTACCTTATTCTTTCAATTTGTCAAAATGTCTTCGAGAGTAAAGTACAATGACCATGATGAATGTCTATTGATGGTGTTCTTGTGAAAGCGTATTGATATTTTCATAATCATCACATAATTTTCACTCCTAAATCATGAAAAAAGGGAAATTACTCGAGTAAATATGGTAGTTCCTTTCTAATATGTTCTTCTCTTGTACAGCCTTTGACAGCCCGTAGGAAGCTCATTTTCACTACTTGAATTTTACTTTTTGCTTCAGGACCCAAGCCACACTTCCATACATCGCTGTCATAAGTTTTATATATTTATTCATTGGCAGAGATTGATGGTATTTCATCTTATCTCTGACTTCTGAATAGAATTTGTTAGCACATTGTGCTGTGTGCTTCAGCACGGACAATGAAGGACACATCTAAATTGTCACCTGCATTGTTGCAATGTACAACAATTGTTTGTTTTGTATATGTTGATCCTGTATAAATGATGGGTTTGGCAGATGTGTCCTGTTATCAGCCTGTATTTGGCTTCTTTTTGAGTTTTGCATTTCATTTCAGCTGTCAGAAATACAGAGTGTAACAAAAAGGTATGTCAAAAATTTGGGGGAACATTTCTTGCATATAGGACATGAAAAAATGTTATATTGATACAGGTTCGGAAATGCTTAATATATATTTTTAGAGCACTTTTTCTACAGCTGAACCCCATACAAGAACACTCAATAACAAAACTGGAAATGTTCAGAATGGCCTCCATTAGCTCTAATGCACCCGTCAATCCACCGTTGCATGGACTCGCTAATATGCTGATGTAGTTTTGTTTAGTTGTTTCTTGACTCACCTCATACTTCTCAACTCCCTCGCAGATCTAGATTTTGTCACTGTATTTGTGACATTCTCAATGCTGTTCACGTTCACAACGGACGTCCAATGGTCTCCTCTTCTGCAGACTGACCTCCGCGCCATCTGATGGCTGGCCGACGAACTTCCAAATCAATCCCCTCTCCTTATCACCGGGTATTTCAAAATTCATAGTTGTTTTTATTCTTGCAATTCCCAATTGGGAAAACATTTACATATGCAAGAATAAAAACACGACTATGAATTTTGAAATACCCGGTGATAAGGAGAGGGGATTGATTTGGAAGTTCGTTGGTCAGCCATCAGATGGCGCGGAGGTCAGTCTGCAGGAGAGGAGACCATTGGACGTCCATTGTGATTGTGAACAGCATTGAGAATGTCACAAATACAGTGACGAAATCTGGATCTGCGAGGGAGTTAAGAAGTATGAGGTGAGTCAAGAAACAAATAAACAAAATTAAAATAAACCTCATAGTGTTATTTCCTACCTACATAACTTAATGCTGATGTAGACCTGGAGAATTTTGTATTGTCTGGCAGCCTTCCAGGAGTGTGTCTACATCTTGAACTGGAGTTGCAGAATGTCTACTGCTGTACAATTAAACAACCGTACTGTAAGCAAAGTTGTAGAAAAACAGCTCTATCAAGGAAATAAACAATTTCCGAACCTATGTTCATATAACTTTTTTTTATTATTTATATGCCAAAAATGTCTTTCCACATTTCTGACATAACTTTTTGGTTACACCCTGTATAAAGTTCTATTAATTCCATTGTAGTGGATCTGCTTTGCATAAAGAATTTTATAGAAAGCACTAAAACAAATAAAGGGCACCAATGGGTATGGTGGACCTTACATGAACTGTGTTTGTCTTGCTCCTTATGAAAGTACTATCTTCGTTAAAGAAATTAAATAAATTTAAACTCCTCGCCTCATATTTTGCTTTCTCACCGCATATGTTTCTAAGGGTACTCATCTTCTCCATTTTCAGACAAAATCCGACTTAGTGCACTGGTAAAATTAAATGTTTCTTACCTCTCCTCATATAAATCATCTAAGTAGATCGCGATTTCGAGACCATAACGGTCTCATCTTCAGTACTTTTTTGGCGACTGATGTTTTGTCGATCGGAAGAAACTCTTCTTTCCTCTGTTGGTGGACCGATGAACCTCTGGATCAGGTCAAAATTTCAAAGTTATGTAGATAGGAGATAACACTATAAGGTTTTTTAATATTTTTTATTTCACTCACCTCATGCTTCATAACTCCTCGCAAACCCAGGGTTTCGTCCAGAGTTGTGAACGTGACACACAGCATTGAGAATGTCACAAATGATGTGACGAAACCCTGGGTTTGCGAGGAGTTGTCAAGTATGAGGTGAGTGAAATAAAAAATAAACAAAATTTCAAAGTTCATAAGTTTTCCTTTGTTTTTCTCAATGTGGATCTTTTCCCAAACCGTGAGTTTCGTGAGACCGTTATGGTCTCGAAATCGTGATCTACTTAGAAGATTTATATGAGGAGAGGTAGGAAACATTTAATTCTACCATAAATTAAACCTCAGAGTGATTAATTCCTGTAAAAGTTAAATAGATATGCACTATTCACCTCTTATTTGTAGAACTTGAATACAAGATTGAAAGAACACCTTAGAAATGTAAAAAAATGGAGAAATAGGAAAATCTGCAATAGCTACACATACATGGTCAGAAAAACACAATCGAAACAAATGCAAAATTATTGGAACATAAATCTAAAGAACTCACAATTTGGTAGAAAATTTACATACACAAAAATAGAAAATAATTAAGTTTAAAATTCTCGTAGTAAAAATTTTGATTTGGAGGTTCATTGGTCAGTCAACAGGGGGAGCAGAAATCAACCTACAGGATCGCCAACCAACATTTTGAGTTAGAAAGAATTGACAATGATGCCTAAGGCATCAAAACTTTAGTATTTACTGCAGATATGATGTGAGTAGTGCATATCTGATATCATCTAAAGAGATGGCACTGATATAAATCCTAACCTAAAATGTTCATTGTATTGAAATAAAATGAAAATTTATGTATTCTTTATAGACATGAATATTTATAATATCGACATCTGTTCCACATTAATAAAATAAATATTGAGTCATGATTGTTCTTATCTCGTGTATCTTATGTTCTTCAACACATAATCGCGGTTTCTAGAGCCGTTGCTCCCCTCATCAGCTGCTGTCAGTTCATGATGCCAGTCGTCTTCTACACTGCCATGTAATGTTGATTTGAAGAACTTTCTAATAACATTTTGTTTGTCTGGAAGCTCAAAATTCATGGATCTAACATAGTTTTTCTGAATGTATATCTTTTTCCAAACTGGCTTAGATGTTTTAAAAGTTTAGCTTTTTTTCAATTGTTTTCTGAATGTATATCTTTTTCTATAACATAGAATTGAAAAAGAAGCTAACTTTTGAAACATCTATCTAAGCCTCTAGAATTAACAATTTGGAAAAAGATATACATTCAGAAAAACCATGTTAGATCCATGAATTTTGAGTTACCGGATGAACAAAATTTGATTACAAAGTTCAAGTGAACACTAGATGGCAGTTTAGAAGATGACTGGCTTGATGAAGAATCGACAGTCATGAAAACAGCTGACGATGCGAGCAATTGCTCTTGAAACCATGGTTCTGTGTTAAAAAACATAGCTATATGATTTTAAAAATGCAATAGGAAGTAACATTAAGAGGTTTATTATGATCTTGTAGAAGATTTCTGGGCTGTTGGCCGTGGTCTTGAGGCTTGTAGTTCCCCAATGTTTCGCCAGAGACTGCATCTAGCATCCTCAAGGGTTGTCTTGAGACTGGCAATTTTGTCGACTACCTGCCCTATTTATACATTTATCCACAACATGTTCTCTGCGTGGTCCGTTCGTAAATTGTATCTGCCTTCTGGTTGGTTAGCATTAGGGTCTTCCATTGCACCAATGAGGTTGCTGATTGATGTTCTATTAGATTGTTCTTGTAGGGGTTTACATCTGGATACCAGTCTTAAAAAAAGCCAGATGTAAACCCCTACAAGAACATCAGACAGCAACCTCATTGGGCAATGGAAGACCTTAATGCTAACCAACCAAAAGCAGATACAATTTACGAAGTAACGGACCGCGCAGAGAACACGTCGCAGATAAATGTATAAATAGGGCAGGTAGTTGACGAAATTGCCAGTCTCAAGACAACCCTTGAGGATGCCGGACGCAGTCTCTGGCGAAACGTCGGGGAACTTCAAGCCTCAAGACCACGGCCAACAGCCCAGAAATCTTCTACAAGATCATCATAGTAACTCCGGTCGTGAAAGTCTAAGTCAATATATTAAGAGGTTTATTTAATAATTAAGATATTCGTCTGTGTATTCTTACCTCTTATGGTTGTTTTTGTTGAACATATGTTTCAAGGCTTGTGAGCCCCATCTTCAGCTTGTACAGACTGTTTTAGATGAAGATGGGGCTCACAAGCCTTGAAACATATGTTCAACAAAACAACCATAAGAGGTAAAAATACACAGACGAAATATCTTAATTATAGATATGTGAGTTAAAAATGAACACAATTCAAATTGATTTTTAAAATGAATAGAGTAAATACTAATAAAATTCATTGTTAAAACCGTTGAGGTGGAGAGTCATAAAATAAGTTAAAATATACCTTCTTAGGTAAGATCCGTCGTCCTCGAGTTATAAAATATGTATTCTTTATACCTGTAGGCCTTTCAGAATATCCGTTCCATCTTCAGCAGGTCACTCTTTGCTACAACATCCAGTATGATGGTTGATGCTGCTCTGCCACATTAGGACCAGCAGCATCAACCATCATACTGGATGTTGTAGCGAAGAGTGACCTGCTGAAGATGGAATGGATGTTCTGGAAGGCCTACAGGCATAAAGAATACATATTTTATAAGTTGAGGACAACGGATTTTACCTATGAAGGTGTATTTTAACTTATTTTATTTTATGAATAGACTAGTGTCGTCTTGAAGAGCTATCCTTCGCTCCTTCCATTGCTTGAATTAAAAACCTTGAAACCAGGTCGTTCTCACCGGTGAGACAACAGAACAGTAGTCGTGACGATACTGAGGATGGAACAGAAACTATGTTCCGAAACTAGTTTATAGTCAAATAAGAACAATATGAAGTGAGTGATAAAAATTCTACCTTAATGAATATACCTCATAGTGAGAATTCCTAAAATAAGTATTTAAGATATTTGGTTTGTGTATTCTTATCTCTTATGGTTGTTTTTGTTGAACATGTTTCAAGGCTTGTGAGCCCCATCTTCAGCTTGTACAGACTGTTTTAGATGAAGATGGGGCTCACAAGCCTTCAAACATATGTTTTCAACAAAACAACCATAAGAGGTAAGAATACGTACCTTAATTATAGATATGAGAGTTAAAAATGTACATGATTCAAATTGATTTTTAAAGTTATTTGACCACAATTTTATGGAGCAGGGTCCTGAAAAAGTGGGAAATATCCTTGAAAATATATTCAGAGCGAGAGAGCAAAATACAAGGCGAGGTTTTTAATAATGATTCAGTTTCTTTGATAAAACTACCTCATGATGTAACTTGAGGACACATTGTTTTAAGCACGTGCATAACTTATACACGCATGAGTACGGTATTTATTATTTTTTTTTACAGTTAATTTTGTATTTTTGTTATTTATGATGATACTTGATTCGTGCCAAATTGATATTAATGTAAAAAACTGTACTAATGACTCAACAAAATTGTATTTCCCTGGTAAGACTTGAGTCAGTATTGCATAACGTACCTGACTTGCGATGCGGCATCTTCCTCTTCAACTTTGTGTTTACGTAGCTTTTTTCAACTTGGTTGTGATTATAATTGTGTCTTCCAGAGAGCGAGTGTGTGTTACCAACATGACAAGTGGCTGCGATCTGCATCACTTTAATTTATAATTTAATTCAAACCATTCCATTATTTGTTTCTTCTTTTTTTTTACATGTAAAATTATAATTTGCTTGTATTAGAATGTATTTGTTATACATGGAGGGGATGTTCATTGTATTTTGGTACTAGGAATACATCTTTTTAAAACTTTGCTTTAACATCTAGTTTTATTTATTTATTTTTTATTTAGGTAAAAATTGTTCACTCACCTCATATTTTTATTTATTTTTTTTTTTAATTTAAACTAGTTTCAGAACTTTACACTAAAGTTCCATCATCAGTATCCCCGCGATTGTTCTGTCTAGAAGAGCCATCTTTTGCTCCCACTGTTGGCAGACTGAAAAACCTCAAAATCAGGTCATTCTCCCCAGGAATTTCAAAGTTTGTCAATTTCTCCTTTTCGCTCCTTTGAATGTAGATCTTTTCCCAAACATTGAGTTCTTTTAGTTTTTTATTTGTTTTAATAATTTAGCCTTCTTTTTGATGATGTTTTTTCGACCATGCATGGACAGCCACTGCTGAAAAGGAGAAACTGATGGAACTTTTTAATTCCTTGGGAGAGTGACCTGTTTTTGATGTTTTTCAGTCTGCAAACAGAGGGAGCGAAAGATGGGTCTTCAAGATGACAGAATGGTCGTGGGGATACTGATGATGGAACTGAAATGTAAAGTTCCAAAACTAATATAAATTTAAAAAAAGAAGAAAGATATGAGGTCAGTGATAAAATGTTACCTAAATGAATAAACCTCATAGTGTGAATTCCTAAAATAAGTATCTAATCATCTCTGCTCCTATGTTTGTGTTGGTTATTGTCATAGCCCATTGTTGAGCCATAGTTTCATCTTTTCAGGAGTTTATAGACCAATGAATGAATGAGTCATATTTCATTTTTTTTAAACACAGGAACATCCCTCTTGTCCTCAGCAATATTATGTCTACCAGATTTTCATTGGTATCTTCATCTGTAACGTTGCCATCTGGTGCTGATTAATCAACTTTCACATCAAGTCCTGTTCATCAGGAATTTCAAAATTCATGGATCTAAATTTCTTCTGAATATATATCTTCTCCCAAACTGTCAGTTCTAAAGGTTTTTCCAAACGTTTTAAAAGTTTAGCCTCTTTTTCAATTTTATGACTCTCCAACAAACTGTGCTGCAATATTGCCTACAATAAATTTAGATCCATGAATTTTGAAATTCCCGATGAACAAGACTTGGATCTCAATGTTCATAAAATCAGCACCAGATGGCAACATTATAGATGCAGATTCAAAGAAAAATGCAGTAGTTATAATATCGGCTGAGGATGAGAGAGACGTCGTCTTGAAAACTGCAGTTCCCGTGTTAAAAAAAAACATGAAGTAAGATAAGAGTATGAAACATTCATTCATTGAAATAAAGACCTCATAATGTTATTAAATTAATGTTGGGAAGTAAACATTATGAGGTATCATTAAATTTCATCGGAGAACATCACCTCATAGGATTCATGCTTCCATGATACTGCGGTTATGAACACGACTGTGTTTGAAACCACGGTATCATGGAAGCATGAATCGTTTGAGGTGAGCTGTTTAAACGATGTTCTCCGATGAATTTTTACCTCATAATGTTATTTCCCATATTTAACTATGAAGAAAAGTTTATAGACCAAGTTCATTTTAGTTACTTTATTTGATCAAAGATGTCATGAGTGGCATGTGGTCAACACACCGACCCAATGAGACATCTAGTAGGCAGCTAATGTATTACTAGGATGTTTGAGATTGGTAAATTTTGCTTAGAAGCCTCTTTGTACAGGCTTAAGGATCTTTTACAAGCCTGAACATTTTCACACTTTGGCACCCGCGGCATACAAATGTTGAGAAGACATGTGGTACTTTAATAGCGATTTGTCTGTTGGATGGGATGTTAAGCCTGACAGCCCCCCTTGGTTCTTTTCAACAGGAATAGGCTATATTCTGATATGGATGTGAAACATTGACTCTTATTTTAAGAGAGGAGGAAAGATTATGAACATTTGAGAATAAAGTTCTTAGCAAAATTTTTTGATCAAAGAGAGATGGAGACGACTTCAGTGAGCTACTTGATGTTTATGGGAAACCAGGTATAATAAATAAGAACAGTTACTGCGATGTGCAGGACATGTGGCACAAATGAGGAATGGAAGAAGGGTTTGGAAACTCCTTGTAGGAGAACCAGAGGGAAAACATCCAGTAGGTAGGCCAAGAATGAGGTGAGAGAATAACATTAAACTTGATTTTAGGGAAGTAGATTATGCAGGGGATGATTGGAAAAAGGCTCAGAATAGGGATGTATGGAGAGCTTATGTCCATGTGGCCATGAACCTATGGGTTTGATAAAGCCAGTGAGTTACAATACTTTAATAGAGAAATTGCATAATGTGAAGAAGAGGGTTTGGTTTTTAATGTGGATTTTTTTCATCCACCTTTGTGATTATGTTTGTATGCGAGGCAAGAACCTTGTAGATGAGTCACATTGTGGAGTTAGTAATTGCCTTACAGTTTAAGAGAAAACCTCAACCAGGAGATTCAATGTGATGAGGAGAGACCAGATTATATGCAACATATCAAGCATGAAAAATGCTTAAAATATGCATGAAAATGTAAATATATTACTCACTGGCACTATCGAACCTGTAGGTTAATGGCCGCACGGACATAAGCTCTCCATGCATCCCTATCCTGAGCTAATGCTTTCCAATCATTCCCTGTATAATCTACTTCCCTCAAATCATAGTTAATGTTATTCTCCCACCTCATTCTTGGTCTACCAGCTGGGCGTTTTCCTTCTCGATTTCCTAGAAGAAGCTTCCATGCAATACGCAATACCAAATTATTTATTTAGTTTTTTTTTTAAATGCCCCAGGTTGTCTTTCGACATTCCTGGTGTTCTCTCCTGGCATGGTGTACTTGTAACCTACTTCTGAGGTTGGGGCACCTGGAAGGCGGGGTTACGTTGCCCCGATGATATGATGGGTGATGATGATGATAGTGGTGCGCCAGGAGAGTCCCTAATCCTAAGCTTAATCTAAGATGAATGTGAATGATGATGATTTCGGGGACCGTTTGGGCCTTAAAGTTTTCCTGACATTTGTCTTACAAGTGAGGAAAAACCTCACTTAGAAAAACTGTCCTGACCGGGGATTGAACCCAGGCCTGCTGTGTGACAAGGCTCGAGACCATAGTGTGGACCAATACCAAATAATAAAAAACACTACTTTATTAGATGTTTTATTTCTAAATTATCATAGTAATTAGTATTATTATCTACTTATTAATATTATCTTTTATCAATTAGTATCACAAATTTAAATATTTGACATTTTGCTACTATTGTAAACAGAAACAATCAGGTACTGTTCTTCGGTAGTAAGGTTGTGTCTTCGTTTGCTCAAAATATGTTTCTTCTTCTTCCTTCCAAGTATTAGGCCAAGGCCTGTTACGATCCTATAGAAAATTTTGCCTCCAGCGTTTCATAGGACGGCCCAGTGATCTTCGTCCTCTTGGTATATAATTATAAACAGCTTTGGGGATCCGATTTGAACTCATTCTTTCAAGATGGTGTTTCCAATTTAGTTGGTACTGTTTAATATATTCCAAAATTGGCATAGTCTTCAACTCTCTTAAGATATCAGTATTCCTTTTCCGATCCCACTTGGTGTAACCCGCTGATCTGCACATGAATCTCATTTCACAAGCTGTTATTCTGCTTTCATGTTGTCTTTTTAGTGTCCATGCTTCACTACCATAGGTCAACACTGGTCTAGCCAAAGTGTTATATAAACGTAATCTGATGTTTTTTTGTACAAGGGATGGTTTCATAACTTGATTAATAATTCCCAGACTTTTATTATAACTAGTAATTTTTTTCAGGGATATCCTTTTCATCCCAGATACAGAGATAATATCCAAGATATTTAAATTGATTAGATCTCTCTAAAATTTTATTGTGGAGACAGATTTTACTTTGTATGGGGTCCTTCCCATGAAATGCCATAATTTTAGTTTTGTAATTGATATTTCCATATTAAATTTGGCAGCTATTTTTTGTAAATTATAAATTGATCGTTGCAAATCATTTTCGGAAAGTGCCAGAAGAGCTAAATCGTCTGCAAAAAGAATAGCATCGAGTTTGAGGTTCCTATTGATGGGTATATATCCTCGTTGTGTTTTCCTCCATTCATTTATTAATTTATTCATATATATAATGAAAAGCACCGGTGAAAGTCCACATCCCTGTCTTACTCCAGTGTTGATCTTTTCCCACAAAATATGTTTATGAACAGAAAAGGACTGTTCTACATCAACTGAAGTAATTCGCCAGTATTTGAATTTTGGCATTTATTATTTCTGATAAAAGATTGCCCGTCCCATTTGTAAAACTATTAATCGTTATCGTTCAAAATATTTTCAAACTTTTCCTCAAGTTTGCTTGGGAATACCTCCGGCAATGAGTTCAGTTGACAGATTTTATCCATTAACTGAATAGAATCAATCAATGCTAAACCTTGAGTTTGAAGCTTTTTAATAGTCGCAGGCATATGGAGTGCTAATCACAGCTATGTCTTTTTTAAATACTGAAATCGTTAAATGCTTCCTTGCACTGACAAATTGCCAAAGCCTCTGTACTATCGAAATTGTTTACTACACTTTTCATGGCCTCGAAATGTTCATTGTAGAACAACTGTGAATTTTTTTAATGTTTCATAAATATAGCACAAAAATATGCATTATCACTAGTTTTTAGTTAAAATTTACAATAACAGGTGAAAAAGGTCTAAATATGCAAAACACACATAATCCAGTCTGTGAGAGGGAACAGTTATTTCCAAAAAGTCGTAAGTTACAGTAGTTCATTAACTTAGGTCATTAGAGTTCCAATTTAAATATGGGTTGAAACAGCGGACAAATTTCACTCATGCCAATTATTTCAGGCTTGTGGTTCTACTGTATGACTGGAGACCAGTGGGTTATTTCCTTTGTGTTAAACTTTGAAACCAGAGGTGTCCACTATGATCAGGAGGTAGTCATATTGGAAGTACCTTGTTACAACAGAAATTTACTTGAAACTATCTTGATAAGTATAACTCATATTTAATTTTTTTTTAATTTATCTTAATTTTGATATTCACAAACATCCTGATTATTTTCTTCTTGTTTATATAGTTTCTGGAAATTATGCCATTCTTGCATTATCAAACAAATGTCAATAGAAAGCAAAACCCACATATACAAAATTATAGTTTGACCAGTTATCATATATATGGAGCAGAAACTAGGGCTGATACAACAAAAACTAAAAAATAATAAGCACATGTGAAATGAAGATATTAATAACTATCCAGGGGGAAAACATTATTTGATAAGATACACATCACAGAAATTAGGGACAAATGTCATTCAAGACATAACCAAATTTATTATAGATAGACGAAAATATTGGAAAGGTCATATAGAAAGAATGGAAGACAACTGACTTGCAAAAAGAGCTAAAGAAGATAGACCAATGGACGGGAGAAGAACAAGAGGAAGACCAGCCAAGAGATGGATAGACAGTGAATGCACATCCAATACGTCTTCCTCTGAGGAGTGATTTTGGAAATAAAATCCCCAAAATCTCACAAATTATATATAAGAAGATATTTAAAAATAAAAATTGATGTGTGCTGTAATAATAGTCTTATACCAATTTTGAACCTACCGCCATTACGTGAGGCCCCCCCCCCCTTCCCATATGTTTTGTACATTGCTGGCAACACTCATTTGAAAATTGATGTAAAAATGTTGGCTACATTGACTAAAAGACAACGTGTGCCAATATGGCGTACATTGTGTCAAGGAAAGATGTGGTCCGGTGACGATAATGGAGTTTAATGCTTCCATATGGTTAATTAATGTTATTGAGATACAACAGACCACTTTATATTCTTCAGAAAATTCGTAAGTTATATTTTTTATCAAGTGTAAATAATTGTTTACTGTAATAAGTCCCAATTCTACTTTGCTGTGCCTTTTTTACGTGCTTCACATTTTCAATAATTTTTGGAAGAAATGAAAATTTTCTTTACTTGCTATTAAAATTGGTTATTATACGGTGGAAACAACTCCATGGTTATTATAAAGTAGTCGTTGAACCATTTTTAGTTATTTAGTTAATCAATTTAGTCTTAATTTTGTGTATTTTTTTTTAAATCCACTCCTCTTTCATTCTGGATCTATATAAGTACATATTTAAATGTTTAGATAATAGCCTTAAACTTAAAGCGCCAACGAAAATAACTTGGCCTAACCTTGAACTCATCAGCTATTTCTTGGTGATAATTGGCTCCAGAATAGCTTGATATGCGTGCCACACTAAATAATAATTTTCTTTGCATGCTTACATCATTTCTAAAAAATTACAAAAATAACTTGGCTGTACTTTCCTTTAGGTCCGAAAAATTTTCCAATTTTATATCTTATTCCACTGATGCACTAAACACTCTTAAACACTTTCAAAACATTTTGCAACACTTTTTAACACATTTTAAACATATTCCAATGTTCCAACGAGTTTTTTTCCATATTTATATATTTGCGTAAAACATGGTCGTGCTACATTTCTTACTTCCTGCTCTTTGTCTTTTTCCCTCCACTTCCTATGTTGTTCCAGCGTTGCCACCATCAACAACCCGAACTTGCTTTTTAAATGTGATTCCACGTTCCCTGGATTTCACCTACGTTAGAGTAATTGATTTGTATTACAGTAATTGATTTAGGTTTGGTTAGCTTTTAGGTTCCTTGCTTTTTAAAAGTGATTTGATACGTAAAATAAATTATACATTTTTAGACAAGTTCTGGGAATTTTGTGTCAATGTTGGTCATACTGATTTCACATATATACACCGCCAACTGCTGGAGGCTGCATTTATCTACCTGGGATAATTGGAGCACTAGCGCATGCGCACTGCGATTCTATAGAACTTAGAAAAATTTTCTCCGGACCTAAAGGAAAGTATATCCAATAACTTAACCTAATCTAATATTCGTAATTTTTCCTGTATAATTTATTAGGTCATATTTCAATTGGGTATTTACCTCCCCCACTATACAGTACGGGAATTTCTTTTGATTTCTATGATTTGATGTTAGCTTAACATGTGTTCATATGTTAGTTTCTGGCATTATTTACAAATACTTCATTGGTTAGGTTTGGTTGTTAACAGGGCTCTAGTCTAGTATTTGTCACTCATGATTTTTCGATACAACATTCTTATGCCACTATTGCACTACATACTTTTACCATTTATAATGTTTTGTACTATTTTTAACATTTTTCATTGATTCTTTAAACATTTCGTATGACTTTTAAATATTTAATTCTCTCTAATTTATATGAGTATCATAAATGTTCTGGAAGTAAAGATGGCTGTCACTCAGGTCTGTCATCTCATGTCACTTGTCTACAAAGGTAGGAGTCTTATCCTCCTACTTCCTAAAGGACCTCCTGAGCCCTGTAGTAGGAATCTTGTTTTTATTAAGGATTTTCTCTACATTACAGTAGTTATCCTTCAGCCCAAATGTATTTTGCTGCGCCACAGATTTCTATCCTCAGCATCTTCTTGATCTCTGCTGATCATGTTTCTTTTCACTTCATCCATCCACTGTTCCCTTGGTTTCTCCCCCCTCCTCCTCCTACCTTCAGCATTCCAATCGAGCAGCATTCTTGGGATTCTATTATTCTCCATCCTCTTCAGATGTCCAACCATTTCAATCTCCATTATTCTATTACTTCTATAATATTATGTTTAACATTCATTATTTCTCTAATTTTCTGGTTCTGAATTTTCTCCTTTCTTCATTTTCTTGCTGCCCTTCACCAAAAATCCATCTCTATTGTCAATAATTTGTTTGCTTGCTGTCTGCTTAAAGTCCAGGTCTCTGCACCAGACAACATAACACTTTGTACTAATGATTTAAATACCAATGTCTTTTAATCCATATCACTGAATTTAGCATTACAATTACTTTCTTTCCTTCACTAATTCTTTTCTCAATTTCACTACAACTTTTCCCACCTGATTGTAAAATTGATCCTAAATTTTTTTAATTTTTCAACTTTCTTAATTTTCACATTGTAATTTCTCTCCATTCTCATGTTTTTTTCATCATCATCATCATCCGGTATCATGGCAGCTGCCGCCGTCTTCCGGAAACCAAACGCTATTCCTCTCTATCCATCCATTGATCTTCCTCCATTCCTCTGATATTCATAGCTGCTTGTACCCCTTCTATCCAAGTTTTCTTCGGTCTTCCTCTCTTCCTCCTTTCCATTGGGATCCATTCCATAACAATTTTTGGCAATCTTTGCTCTGGCATTCGTTTGACATGACCATACCACTGCAATCTTTTCTTTTCTATGATGTCCGGCGCCTCTTGTACACCCATAATTTCCCTTATTTCTGTATTTCGTATTCTATCCATTCTAGATTTTCCAGCTGATCTTCTTAAAACATCCATTTCTGTACTTAAAATTATTTTCATTTCCCTGGTAGGAATTTGCCAGACTTCAGCACCATATGTTAAAATGCTCTGAATTATGGTTTGATATATTTGTAATTTTCTATTTTTTGTAATATTTTTGCTCCACCAAACAGAGTTTAAAGCATTTATTGCTTGTTTCCACTGTGTTATTGCCTGAATTGTCTAATTTTGTTCCTAAATAAGTGCATTCAATTCTAGGTTTTAGTTCTTCTCCATTGTTGAAATTTATATTTTCCATTTCTTCTTCTATACACAGATATTTAGTTTTCTCAATGTTTATATAAAGTCCCCATTTTTCATATTCTTCTTTTAGTTTTTTAGCCATATATTCTATGTTACCGTGGTCCTGTGCTATTAATACCTGGTCAATGTTTTTTTTAATAGTGTTAATATTTCAAATGTCCTGTACTGAAGCAACTTAAAGCATACCAAGGTGCAGAGCTATGGACTTAGATAGGTAAAGAAATTTTCTCATTGTATTTTGAGTAATATGGGACTGATGATGCATTTGGGTAGCTACAATAAGTAGTGGTTCCAGGTTGAAGAAAGCAGCTATAACGGCTGGGGGACTCAACATGCTGACCATGTATGATCATTAAGACTAGGAATTTTACATAATATTAACATGCAAAATATTTATATATTTATGTAATAACATTATGTAAAATATGTAAGACTATATAACAATTCCTTAAAATATATAATATTCCATCCACAGTAATTCTGCCTGAAGGCAGGTCCTTCACTGCAATCATAGCATTTTCATGCTATGCTTGCAGCTTTACTAGGGAATTGTAGGTGTGGTAGTTTCCCGTTGCTTTCCACACCGGTGAAGGATGATGATGATGATGATGATGATCATGGCCGGATAATTTCGGAGACCGTTTGGGCCTTAAAAGTTTTCCTGACATTTGTCTTACAGGTGAGGAAAAACCCCGATAAAAACCTCACCCAGAAAAACTGCCCTGACCGGGGATTGAACCTGGGCCCGCTGCATGACAAGGCAGCACGCTACCTCGAGACCACAGCGGTGGACTTATGTAATATTACATACATTAAAATTTAATTTTATATAAATCTATATTAAATGTTAACTTCAAGATAGATCAAATTTGAAGGAATGGACAGTTAAATACTTGACAATGTGGTAAGAAGGATGTTGTAACATTTGTATAATAAAATGATCCCACTGCAGGTCTTAGGGAGATTAAGGTTGCCATCTTTCTAGACAATTGGCAAGAGATTTCAGCCTTGTGTGATAGCAGTCTTTACCCCCACAACATAATATGGTATTCATTTTTTTTATAGGCTGAGTCGACCCCAGGGTCTTGATGCCACCAGAATATTAAGCAGTTTAAAAATCCTGGCCCCATTCGGTCTCGACCCTCGGTTTTCCAGGTTGTAGAATATTGTCTTAACCAACTATACCAGGATATGCCCCCTATATGTATACTATATCATTCATAAACATAGTAGATTGTTCAGGTTTTAAAAGAGATTTTGCAATGTGGAACCCTGTACCCAATATTTTAAAAAACCGCTTAATCATAATTATAGAAAATATTATATCGGATGTTGAAAATGGATTCAGGAAGGGAAGATCCTGTTCGACTGTATATTCACAATGAGTCAGTTACTGAGCTACAAGCCGGAGGGTCGAGGGTTCAAGTCCCGTTGGGGTCAGGATTTTTAAACTGACCCAAACCCTCTGGCGGCACTATGGCCCTGGGGTCGACTCAGCCTCTAACGGAAATGAGTACCAGACGCTTGTTCTGGGGGTAAAGGCGGCCGTCACGCAGGGCTGACAACCCGGCTGACATAAAGTGCCGATTGTCTAGAAAAAGTGGGAGCCCTAACCTCCTACTACCCCAAGGGCCTCCGGGTCTGTTGTGGGATCACTTTACTTTACTTTTACTTAATTTGAAAAACATTTAGAATTTAACATCGCAACATATTAGGATTTGAAGTCTTCAGAGTCTTCCTGTAGCTATGTTTATCATTTATTTTTAACTTTTATAGGAATTAATCACTATGAGGTTTAATTTATGGTGAAATTAAATGTTTCTTACCTCTCCTCATATAAATCTTCTAAGTAGATCGCGATTTCGAGACCATAATGGTCTCATCTTGAGTACTTTTTTGGCGACTGATGTTATGTTGCCAAGAAAATACTGAAGATGAGACCATTATGGTCTCGAAATCGCGATCTACTTAGAAGATTTATATGAGGAGAGGTAAGAAACATTTAATTTCACCATATGTTTATCATGATGTTTTTATCATTGATTTAACATTTCTCACTGAAAGATAAATTATATTTGAAGAGAAAAATTTTCGCCTTGACCGAGACTCGAACCCGGGACCCTTGGCTTTCCGGGCCAAGTGCTCTATCAACTGAGCTACCGAGGTGAGTCACGATCTAGATGCAGATTTTTCTCTTATATACGTTGTAATTCCCTATCACCAAATGTTTTTGAAACCATTGCTTCTATCTTTGCAAATAGCGACTTCTTAGTTAAGAAGACATTTATTGGGAATTTAACATTACTTTATAAAGCTAGTAAGGGTTCTAATGATGTTTTTATTATTGATTTAACATTTCTCACTGAAAGATAAATTATATTTGAAGAGAAAAAATTTTGCCTAGACCGAGACTCGAACCCGTATATAAGAGAAAAATTTGCATCTAGATCGTAACTCGCCTCGGTAGCTCAGTTGGTAGAGCACTTGGCCCGGAAAGCCAAGGGTCCCGGGTTCGAGTCTCAGTCTAGGCGAAAATTTTTCTCTTCAAATATAATTTATCTTTCATTGAGAAATGTTAAATCAATAATAAAAACATCATTAGAAGCCTTACTATCTTTATAAAGTAATGTTAAATTCCCAATAAATGTCTTCTTAACTAAGAAGCTGCCATTTGCAAAGATAGAAGCAATGGTTTCAAAAGCATTTGGCGAGAGGGAATTACAATGTATATAAGAGAAAAATTTGCATCTAGTTTGTAACTCGCCTCGGTAGCTCAGTTGGTAGAGCACTTGGCCTGGAAAGCCAAGGGTCCCGGGTTCGAGTCTCGGTCTAGGCGAAAATTTTTCTCTTCAAATATAAATGACTTCTTGTTTGACTGTTTCTCAGTAGCTTTTGTATTGGTTTGAAAAAACAGTTTCATTGTAAAATCTAATATCTTAATTTTTTTAATGTAAACAAATATTGTCACAGATATTGTTTTAAATTATTTTCCGCTTATGAAATTTTTTTTTTAAAATTGAGAGACTATTATGTAAATTTACATAAAACATTTTTAAAATATGTAAAAATATGTAATTGTGATCAAATATGTAATGATAAATTTCCATATATGATAATTATGTTTGTAATTTGTGGACGTTTATAAATTTTACCCATGTGTAAGCAAAAGGAAAGAATATATAATTACATACAAATCCTTGCTTAGTGATTGCCCAGCTACATGTGGATGTGAGGCCAGCAGCCGATTGGTAGGCCAATTACACCATCAGATTCAA
Source organism: Diploptera punctata (assembly GCA_030220185.1). NCBI lineage: Eukaryota > Metazoa > Arthropoda > Insecta > Blattodea > Blaberidae > Diploptera > Diploptera punctata. Next base: position 36,803 of record JASPKZ010009794.1, read on the forward strand.
ATAACACATTCTTAATTGTAACAAGTTTTGATTGATTTGTTTTATTTTTCAGGACGAAACAACTGTCATCATGCTTCCTCTGTCACACAAGGACCCGACTCGCTCGCTGGGATCACGGATAAAAGAAAAAATTAACAGCTGGATTCGTTTAATTTTCTCAGATAGAAATTCAAGAAACCTCTTTCTATTCTTGCTACTAAACTTATCATTTGCATTTGTAGAATTATCATACGGTATATGGACAAACAGCTTAGGTCTTATTTCTGATTCATTCCATATGTTTTTTGATTGCACTGGTCTTCTTGCTGGCCTTGCAGCTTCAGTCATTACAAGGTGGAGAGCTAATGATAAATTCTCTTACGGTTATGTTCGTGCAGAAGTGCTGGCAGGTTTTGTTAACGGACTTTTCCTTCTTTTTATAGCATTTTTTATAATGTCAGAAGCTGTAGAAAGAGCTATAGAACCACCAGAGGTTAAACACGAACGATTGTTTGTTGTTTCGGTTCTTGGACTTCTTGTTAATCTTGTCGGAATTTACGCTTTCCAACACGGACACGGACACTCTCACGGAGGTGGGAGTAGCCATGGGCATTCTCACGGAGGACATGGACACTCGCATTCTCACAGCCATGACAGTCATGATTTCTCAGGGAGCGATTCTCAGATCATGAAAGGTGTGTTTCTACATATTCTAGCCGACACGCTGGGAAGCGTCGGTGTTATAATTTCAGCTGTACTGATGCAGCTGTTTGGATGGATGATTGCTGATCCAATCTGCTCCATGTTCATCGCTATATTGATTGCACTCAGCGTTCTTGCGTTAATAAAAGATTCAGTGTTTATTTTAATGCAAAGACAGCCGTCGGCATTAGATAACGTGCTACCGCAGTGTTACCAGAAGGTGATGCTGTTGCCAGGGGTGTACAGCGTCCAAGAACCGCACTTCTGGACGCTCTGCAGCGACGTGTATGTTGGGGCATTGAAACTTGAAGTATCTAAAGCTGCAGATGCTAAACACATTGTAAGTCACACGCACATGATCTTCGCAGCTGTTGGCGTGAAGCAGTTGTATGTTCAGTTGGATTTTGCTAACATGTGATCGGACCTAAATGGTGTCTTTTTGTTGACGATGCATAATTTTATTGACAGACGGTGGGTGGGTTTGAACTGTGGTGTGTGTCAACGCCGTTGGTTGGTGTTTGAAATTGGTATAAAGTGGTGTAAAGGAATGCTAGTGAAACGGCAGAAGTACACTGACACTCAGTCTATCGTTGTGTAAGAATATACAGTATTAATCACAATACACATAACTTTATGGTACATCTCAGAGGTTATAGGTCATTTTATAGTTCAATTCTATGTAAAAGGACTCCAAATTCTCTATTAAAATCATGTTTATCTAGAGATACGTGGCTGTAACAAAAATAGTGGCAACATTGCTGTAGAAGCGAAACCAGATGGACTTAATTGTTGTAACTTCTGTCACATGTTAATATATGTCTGACCTATCTTATAGTAAGTGGACTCGTCAGTACATCTCAAAGCGCATGTGCTTTGGAGAGAGAAAGTTAGTCTCCTCTGAGTTGCTGCTCTAAGCTGTTGTTTACAAAGCAGGAACAGCGATCTTGGTTGAAAATTCAATGTGCCATGGCCTTACAGCACGGCATGTCATGTAGTTCTTGTGGAAGCATATGGGGAAATGGCATTACCATACAGGACTGCTCGGATGTACACCCTGTAAGCAGATCTGTACCATCGCCGGGGGTGGGATGTGCTTTTCCATCTACCACATTCACTGGACTTAGGGTCGTATGCAAATACATTAGTCTCTACTCAAATTACTTCCAATCACTGGTGAGCTGAGATCGAATTAACGGCCGCCTTACCGGTCATGCATGAATGTTGACGTTTTCGTAATATTGGCAACGATTTACCCAGAATTCTCAGCGATAAAACCACTTCCGTTATTTTTGTCTGCTATAGAGGAATGCATTTTTGCTTGCATCCCGCAAATAATACCGTATGCAAACACGTCTGCGACGCGCAATATTACGCCAATTCTCCTGTTCTTCCAGTTGAATTTTTTGGTAGACTCTATAAAATTCCTCTTCTCCGCGTATACCGAAAACATGATCGAAGTCTTCAAGGTCCGACATCTTGGATAAGTTTTTTAAAACTACATTGGTTCCCTTCGGGATTTTCACATAAGTTTATATCTTGAGCTACAATCTTAAGGTACCTTGTCAGGTAGCTTACAATTATTACCGCGTGAATAGATTTCTGAGTAAGAAAAATGTGTTTGGATAAAACTTTATCAGCAGAGAATGTCTTTTACTGTCTAATGCATTAAAACATTCCACCCTTAAAGTCCCTGTGATTATGATTTGATCCCTAAGATGAAGGAACCACTTCATGGCATTCGATTCCAAACTGTCCCCGAGATTCTGCTGGCATTAAGGCAGTCAGTCAGAAACAGAACAGGAGCTGCTACAGGGATACTACGATTTCCATAACCCTGGCAACGAGTTGTAGACAATGCTAGGTGCTACATTGAAGGATTGTAGAAGTTTCACAGATCTGTCACTTGTATACTCGTAGTAAATAAATATGGCAATAAAAAATTCCGGGCTATGTGGCCGTGGTCTATAACTGGCGTTTCTTCCAGACGTTTCTCCCTCAACTGCGGAGGGCATCTTCAGTGGCGTTCAGTGCGTTTGCAGTCGAGTCTACGACAGGGAAACAACAGCTGGAAGCGCTCGCCACTGAAGATGCCCTCCGCAGTTGAGGGAGAAACGTCTGGAAGAAACGCCAGTTATAGACCATGGCCACATAGTCCGGAATCTTTTTTTTGCCATGATTACCGGCCGTGAAAGCCTGCATTCCACAATAAATAAATAGTTGCCACTATTAAAGTTACAAGCTATGTGTATGTAAATATGGTAGCTGTCACTGCTTTCTACATACTATTCCTAGTTTTAAATCTAAATGATACCGTGGGGCCCTATGCAGATTTGGCTGGTTTGAGCTCTCCAAACTTCATTCAAACTCACGTTATGAGTATCAGTTCCATACACCATGTTTCAAAAAGACTTGAGCAGTTAAAAAAACATTATTGCAGACCATTTATCTCATGCCCCAATGACCAGTTATGTTTCAATGAATTTTGTTTTTACAACTAATGACAGTCGTGTTTCACTCATTCTTTATCAAGTTCTGTTTACCAAAATAGAAAAGCTCCTCCTTTTTAATATTCTGAACAGGTCAGAGCATTATTTTGCAGTGACTGACTCTCCAACAAATATGTTGAATATAGGAAATAATTAACAGATTCCTTCGAACTGCACATTTGATAACCATGTGTTCAATAATTGTGTTTTTAAATAATGATTTTTTTTAACAACAAGATACAATGGAAAGAACATGTAGAAAGAATGGAAGAAAGTAGATTACCAAATAAAATCTTCCATTATTTTCCAAGAGGAAGAAGAGATGTCGGACGTCCTCGGAAGAGATGGTCTTAGATCTCTTAGTGAAGACGGAACAGGCAACTCTTGCCTAAACCAGGAAGTGAAGAAGAAGAATAATGATTTTTTACTGAGTTGTTTCCTAAAAAATTAATTAATAATCTACAATGTTGATTATAATATACAGTTTGATGTTTTTCATTTTTTCTCCACTAGGGTGCATTCTTACAATATTGCGATCCTGTTTGGTAATAAATAATATGGTCAAGTTGCAGTGGATGTACAAATGATACATAACCAAACGTTTCTCATTTGTTTTCAATCATCGCCGTTTACATAAAATATATAAATATTTTAAAATAACTATAGTTAAATAATGATTTGTGAGTAAACAGCTTAATTTTATTCGTTAAATAGTCCTAACAAATGCCACTCTTGATTTCCAAATCCTCTAGATAAATTGGAAGTCACTCGTGGCATTACTTACAATAAACTTTTATCACTCACCTCATATTCTTCTTCTTCTTTTTAAACTAATTTCAGAACTTTACACTTTAGTTCCATCTTCACAAATTTTGTGACTGTTGTTCTGTCTTCTTGAAGAGCTCCCTCTGTTGGTAGACTGAACAACCTTGAAATGAAGCCATTTTCCCCAGGAATTTCAAAGTTAATTAATTTCTCGTTTTCGTATTTTTGAATGTAGATTTTTTCCTAAACAGTGAGTTTTTTCTATATTGTTTTTCCTTCACCCACTCTGTCTAGCACATCTTTATTTTTTATTTTGTCTGTCCATTTAATACACTCCACATTCTGGTTTCATTAACTTTAACTGCAAGCACGACAGGCCTAGAAGGCCCTTGGCCTACCAGCCGGTTGCTGGCCTCACATCCACATGTGTTAATGACAGAGGTAGACGATCATCCAGCTAGTGTAGGGGGTGACATGTGGTCAGCATGTCGTGTCCCCCAGCCGTTATAGCTGGTCTTCTCAACCTGGAGTCGCTACTTATTGTAGTCACCCAAATGCCTCACGATGCTGGGTGGGCACCGGTCTCATACTGGCTGAAATTCCATGAGAAAATTTCTTCCACCGTGGAGACACGAACCAGCGCAAGTCCCATAGCTCTGTGCCAAGGCTTCTTGTCTTAACCACTCGGTTACAGCGCAGAACTTAATGTAGCGTAAATACTTATTTTCAATAATGTTTTGTAACCGCTCAAGTCTTTTTGAAACCCGATGTGGTTAACCTCATGTTTTATCTACACTTTATCTCATATTCTGTGTTACTGTCCCACACATAGCCAAGTGGTATAAGGTAGCTTGCCTTGGTGCACTAGTCCGACTTCTCAAGGAGAAACAAAATTCCTGAGCATAGCTTTAGCCTTCAGAAATGAAGCAATACCATGAGTTGCAGATCATAGATTTACAACACACAATATAATTTCTAAGAATGAGATGCACAAAGAAATTAAACATAGGCTCAATTCTGGAAATGCGTGCTATTATGCATTGCAGAGACTCTTGATGTCCCAACTCCTTTCAAAAAACGTTAAACTGAAAATATATAAAACTATTATTCTACCAGTTATATTATATGGATGTGAAACATGGACTCTTACTTTAAGGGAGGAAAGGAGATTACAAGTATTTGAGAATAAAGTTCTTAGGAAAACTTTTGGACCAAAGAGAGATGAACAGACAGGTGAATGGAGAAGACTACATAACAATGAACTACATGATATAATAAGAACAATTAAGTCTCGTAGACTGCGATGGGCAGGACATGTTGCACGTATGGGGAATGAAAGACGTGCATGGAAGCTTCTTGTAGGAAAGCCAGAGGGAAAACACCCAGTTGGTAGACCAAGAATGAGGTGGGAGAAGAACATTAACTATGATTTGAGGGAAGTAGATTATACAGGGAATGATTGGAAGGCATTAGCTCAGGATAGGGATGTATGGAGAGCTTATGTCTGCGTGGCCATGAACCTACGGGTTCAATAGTGCCAGTGAGTAAGTAAGTAAGAGTAAGTAAATATAATTTCTAACACGCTACAAGCCGAAAGCCTGGGGGATTGAGTCCGAATAGGGTCAGGAATTTTAAACTGGCAGTACCATGACCCTGTGTTAACTCAGCCTCTAATGAAAATTAGTACAAGACGCTTGTCCTGGGGGTAAAAGTGGCCATCATGCAGGGGTAACAACCCAGCTGACATCTCGTGCCGATTGTCTATAATCTCCATATTACCCCAAGAACCTCCTAAGATCTGATGAAAATTAAAAATTAAATTGTACCTGTTGGTAGGTGCCGTCGTCCTCAACTTTGTTAAAATATTGTATATAAAATTAACTGGAGCGCTTTCGGAAGTTATCTTCCATCTTCTGCAGGTTGAGTTTCTGCTACTTGTTGTTGTGTACGGTGATGTTTACTCCAACTGTTTGTAGCAGCAACTGACTTGTTTTTGACAATATTTTAACAAGTTGAGGACGACGGCACTTACCAACAGGTACAATTTAATTTTTAATTTTCATCATATGACTTCACCTCAACGGAATTTGATATGAATTTTACTAGTATTGCTCCTAATATCTGTAGTGGGATCACTTTATCATAAAATAATTTCTATTCTGAAATAAGAGCCCTTTCAACAAAATTGGTTGGTCCTTTCATGTCTAGTTTTGAATTGGAGAGCAGAGTTACATAAAAATATTAAATAGGTGCTGTAGTTAAGTTCCATGGACTGTATACAGTTTCAAGAAATTTTAGTTGACCAGAATTTTAAAACAGTTTTATGTGTATGGTGCTGACACCTAGAAATCATTCAGTTATAAGAATCATCAGGAGCTCTTTATCAAAGTGTAGTTGTTCTACGTTGTAGCAAAACTGACTTTTTGTATGTCTGCATTCTTGTTGCATTACTAAATCTATGAAATCTTAGAAAGTAAACGATATTGTGTGGATGTTTGTACACCCTTAGACAAAAAAAATGAGTCATCTCTTGAACGCATATTTCTTCTAAGTCCTACTCGACACAGCGCTGGGTTCACACTAGTAAACTAGTCATAATTGTGCAGACCCTGAGCTACTGCGTTATGTGACATGAACTGAGTGAAGATACTCCTACGTGCCCTGTTAGCTCAGCGGTAAAGCATGCAGTCACTGTTTCTGTTAATGAAGGTCGCAGGTTCGCGTCCTCAATTATGTAGTTTTTTCGTGATATTTGTATTAAAATGTTTCATGAATTAAATACATTTTATTTTGACAATTGAACTAAATCAATGTTAATGTCGTTATTGTAACAATTATTTTACCACATTCAGGGTTTGTTCTAGGTGATGTCAATGTATTGATTTTAATAGACTGGTGCGCACACGTTCTGCGCAAAAGCAACAAGTTTGTTTATAATTAACTCTAATTGTCCTGCAGATGCACGAAAGATGAACAATGGCTTATGGGCACAAATTCAGGACGTCTCGGATGTTCTAGCCAAAAGTCCACGTGACTGTAGAAATTTGATTGCATCAATGCCCCGCAGATTGAGGGCGGTAATAGATGCTGAGGGTTCATACACCCGATATTAATTTTGCTAAAGTTTTCATTTTAGAGGATATTATTTTCTTTCTTCATTTAATTATTAGAAGGTTTTCATTTATGTGTTTGTGTGTGCATTAAAGCCATAAAACTCAAATATAAAATTAAATATGAAACTATATTACAGGCGAAATGCTATCCTAACATTCAGTATAAAAAAAAAAGAAAGTAGAGTGGGAATCAAACCTGTGAAGCTACGAATGCATTTGTTGTGTGTTAAAACTCTCGACCACAGAAACACACGAAGGCATGTTCTCTCTTTTATGATGATCTTTAAAAGAAGATTTTCGGGCTGTAGGCCGTGGTCGTGAGGCTTGTAGTTCCCCGACGTTTTGCCAGAGACTGCGTCTGCCATCCTCAAGGGTTGTGTTGAGACTGGCAATTCTGTCCACTGTCTGTCTTATTTATATGTTCACCACGATATGTTCGTAAATTGTATCTGCCTTCTGATTGGTCAGCGTTAGGGACTTCCATTGCTCCAATGAGATTGCTGTTTGATGGTCTAGTCGACTGTACATTATATCTGTCTTCTGATTGGTCAGCGGTAGGGACTTCCATTGTTCCACTGAGATTGCTGTTTGAAACAATGGAAGTCCCTACCGCTGACCAATCAGAAGACAGATATAACGTACAGTCGACTAGACCATCAAACAGCAATCTCATTGGAGCAATGGAAGTCCCTAACGCTGACCAATCAGAAGGCAGATACAATTTACGAACACATCACGGTGAACGTATAAATAAGACAGACGGCGGACAGAATTGCCAGTCTCATGACAACCCTTGAGGATGCCAGATGCAGTCTCTGGCGAAACGTCGGGGAACTACAAGCCTCACGACCACGGTCTACAGCCCGAAAATCTTCTTCAAGATCATCATAGCAACTCCGGCCGTGAAAGTCTACGTGAATACATCTCTCTTTTATGTTACTTGAGTGTGCACTGCATTAACTAGCAAACACCACAGTACAATAACAACTGAAAACGTGTTAATGTGAATAAGGCTTCTGCGAGTGCTCACGAAGTTCCCCGATCGGTTGATAGAATCAAGAGATGTCTCACTTTTTTGTGTAAGGGTGTACATGTGAAAGGGACCACCTTACTTTTCGCCAGTTACATTCCATGTTTGTCATGTGGTTTCAGGGATTTACAGTCCTGTGTTAACACAGTTTCTGCAGTGGATTCTGTGAAACAGAGACTTAAGTATTAAAGAATATTTAGCTTTTGTAGGGGAAAAAAATCACTATGAGGTTTAATTTAAGATAATTTGCACCAGCTCAGAGTAGAAATGTCAGTCACACACTTTTTATATCTTTTTTTAAAAGTTGCCCTGAAAAGAGATCTAACCAACAAACATTTTAAAATGGAGTTTTCAGTGGATTAGTGGTCTGTCCGGAGAGTATCACAACATGGTGCATGTAAAACTATCCATACTCTCTTCCAGACCTGTTTTATTTATTTCTAAAAGTTGTCTTTCATCTGAATAGTGATCTAAATGTAACAAAATGGTGGAAGCAGTTAGTCAAGTTATTAGTAGCAGTGTAGAGAAACAATTATTGCACATTCCACCACAGTTCCGTGAATTCTATCAGAATCTTAGAGAAATTGAGTGAAAATAAGAAAGAATGTAACAAACTAACATTAAATGGAAAATAAATACTGAAAACAGATTAAATCAGAATTTTTTCTAACTGAATCGGTGTTCAATTTGTATTTTCTACTTTTAATTGTTCATTTTTAGTTAAATATGTGTTAGATGATTTCTTTCACTCTATAGAGATAGTGGACTAGGGGTTATGCTCCTTGCCTCTGGTCCCTAGGGTCACGGGTTCAAACCCGGCCAGGGTCGATGGATTTTTTAGGATGGAAAAATCCAAGGGGCAAGTCCTCCGGGAGGGACTTTAAGCCGTGGGTCCCGAGTCTGAAGATTTTCAGGCTCATAAAAAATCCTTAAGCCTGAATTAAAAAGCAAAATTTACCGAATTTTCCCGTCCTAGTACTATCTTGGTATCCTAGATGTCAGTATGACATGGAACGCTGACCACAGACCATTGAAATGACATCTATACAAAAACAAGTATAACTAATTTATTTAACTTTCACAGGGAAAGAACACTATGAGGTTTAATTCAATCATTAAATTAATGTTTTTATTACCTCACCTCATATCCTTTTTCTTCTATACTGCAGTTTCGGAGCTTATCTCCATCGTCAGTAGCCTCTGGTCGACCGGTGTTATGTCGTTTCTTGGCGGTTTTCTTCTTACTTCTATCGGTGGACCGATGAACCTCTGGATCAGGTCAAAATTTGCGGGAGTTTCAAAATTCATGAGTTTGTCTTTTTTGTTTTTTTGGATATGGATTTTTTCCCAGACTGTGAGTTCCTTTAGTTTATCTGGGAAAAAATCCATATCCAAAAAAACAAAAAAGACAAACTCATGAATTTTGAAACTCCCGCAAATTTTGACCTGATCCAGAGGTTCATCAGTCCACCGATAGAAGTAAGAAGAAAACCGCCAAGAAACGACATAACACCGGTCGACCAGAGGCTACTGACGATGGAGATAAGCTCCGAAACTGCAGTATAGAAGAAAAAGGATATGAGGTGAGGTAATAAAAACATTAATTTAATGATTAAGTATAACTAAATTAGTATGGTTCAAATTCTTCCCTGTAGGGGGAGAGCGCCTAAATCTCTGCAAAGGGAAAACATGGGCTTACAAAACAATATATAAAGATAGATCGTTTTTACACTAAACTCTGTATTAAATTGTTAATATTCAGTTATTAGCAAGTTATTTTGCATTCAAATTGTCTGTATATTATATTATTTTTGGTCTGGACATCTTACCTCAATATTAATGTTGATTTGTTCTCAAAATATAACTTCCCTAAATTAAATATTGTCTGTATATGTTTCCAATAGGGCGAGAACTTAAAATGTATATGATATAATAAAGGTAACAGCCTCAAAATAAATTTTTTCCTCCCAACAATTTGTAGTTTATGGGTTAGATCTGTTTTTGGGGCAACTATTGAAGTAGAAGTTAATGAGTCATTTTTACATCTTACCTCAATAGTTTATATTTTCTTAAACACAGGAACTGCAGTTTTCAAAAGGTCATTCCCTTTCATTTTCAACTGCAGCTCCCGTCTTTAAGAAAACATAAACTACGAGGGAAAAATGACTCATTAATTTATGAATTAAGAACCTCATAATATTATTTCCCATATTTGACTTTGAATATTCAACTAGAGTTTATAGTTATGTGCTATAATCCCCTTTTGCTGGAAAATGAAACTGTGTGCTGAGACATCTGTGATGTAATATTGTTATCCTGTAACTGAGTGGTGTCCAGGATGTGGAGAATTACATTCCTTTATGCATTTATTTACTTGTGCAATCATTTCTTGACCTGCAAATGTAATTAACATCATAATAAAGCTATGGTGTTAAGCAGGGTTTCATAGAATTACGAAACACAAATGAAGGTTGTATATATCATTTGTAGAATTTATTTAATATTCAGGAATCATAAATAAAATTAAATTTAAGGTCTAAATCTGATTTTTGATGTTTTTATTTCATTTAACATTTTCCAATCCTGGATAGAATCTAATTTAAGAAAGAAAAATTAATGCTTGAACCAGGATTTGAACCCTGGACCTCTTCGATGTTTTTATTATTCGTTTCATACATCTCAATGATGGAGGATAAATTTTATGAATGATAAAAACATTGAAAGAAGCCGTACTGGCTTTATAAAGTAATGTAAAATTCCCAACAAAATGTCTCCTTAATAAAGAAGCCACCATTTGCAAGATCGAAGCAAAGGTTTCATAGCATTTGGTGCGCAGGAATTAACAGCATATATAAGAGAAAATTTGTGTTTAGATTGTAGTTTCTCAGATAACTTACTTGGTAGAGCATTTGCATAGAAAGTGAAAGGTCCTGGATTCAAACCCCAGTCTGAGCATATATTTTTCCTGGACCTCTCGTTCTCCATATGAGTATGCTGTCCATTACACCATTCAAACGATGATACAAATGTTAACATTTCTTTCAACTTATGCAATTCTCGTTTGTCTGAAAGCTGATAGCTGTTGCTACCATCACGCCAACTGACGTCTGTTCAGAAGTATTTTTATTGAGAATTTACACATTACTTTTTAACAGTAAAGCTTCATATTTTTTATGTTTTTATTTTTCAATCCTGAATAGTTTGATTGATGAGAGTAACACTAAGAAATTAGGACTGGAAGTAAATATCAGTAAAACTAAATATATGGTCACACGTAGAAATTCAGTATATAATGGAAATGGGCAGCTAATGACAAATGAGGGAAATTTTGAGGAAGTGGCTGAATTCAAATACCTAGGAACAATAATCACAAATAGGAATGAGATGCACAAAGAAATTAAACATAGGCTCAATTCTGGAAATGTGTGCTATTATGCATTGCAGAGACTCTTGATGTCCCAACTCCTTTCAAAAAACGTTAAACTGAAAATATATAAAACTATTATTCTACCAGTTATATTATATGGGTGCGAAACTGGACTCTTACTTTAAGGGAGGAAAGGAGATTACGAGTATTTGAGAATAAAGTTCTTAGGAAAATTTTTGGACCAAAGAGAGATGAACAGACAGGTGAATGGAGAAGACTACATAACAATGAACTACATGGTCTTTATAGGAAGCCAGATATAATAAGAACAGTTAAGTCCCGTAGACTGCGATGGGCAGGACATGTTGCGCGTATGGGGAATGAAAGACGTGCATGGAAACTTCTTGTAGGAAAGCCAGAAGGAAAACGCCCAGTTGGTAGACCAAGAATGAGGTGGGAGAACAACATTAACTATGATTTGAGGGAAGTAGATTATACAGGGAATGATTGGAAAGCATTAGCTCAGAATAGGGATGTATGGAGAGCTTATGTCCGCGCAGCCATGAACCTACAGGTTCGATAGTGCCAGTGAGTAAGTAAGTAATGGACTGCACACTCTTACAGAGAATCAGAGGTCCAGGGTTCAAATCCCAGTTCAATCATGTTGTTGTTGTTTTCAAATGCTGGGCCTTGGCACCGAAGCCATTAGCGTTCTTGCTCTCCAATATTTCTCTATTGTGGATCCAACAGGTAATACTTCACAGGTTTGTAGGTGTTCTTCATTCATTTCTTCGTCTTTATTGCATAGAGGACAATTTGGATTCGTGTAGATTCCTATTTTATATAAATGTTTGGCTAAATAGTCATGTTCTGTAAGCAGTCTAAATGTTGCTACTGTAGTTTTACGTGGAAATTCTGGAATAATATCTGGCTTCTTTACCAGTTCAATCATTAATTTTTCTTTCTTAAACCAGATTTCTGATTGTTAAACTATATCTAATCTAAACCAATATCTCACACATATATACTCTTGTGCGATGACCATTTGCTCTCTGATGGTCTGTTAACTCCTCTTGTAGAGGTTTGCATCTGACTTTTTGAGAGCCAGTATCCATACTTTATTGACTTTTAATGATTCTTCTTTTCTATTGAAACTGTTTTGATCTTTGAATATCTCGATGGCTTCTCATTGCTGCAATGGAAGTCTTTACCACTACCTTATCAGAAGGTAGATACAACTTACGATGGAATGGACCATGCAGAGAACACATTGCGGTTAACTGTACAGATAGGGCAGGCCATCGACAAAATTGCCAGTCTCAAGACAACCCTTGAGGATGCTGGACACAGTCTCTGGCAAAATGTCAGGGAACTTCAAGGCCAACAGCCCAGAAATCGTCTTCAAGATCATGATGTTATTTTTTAATTCTAGTTTTTAAATTATTAAAAAACTTTGAACATTTTTCATATAATTTAATTCTTAAATGTATTGTGACCTCTACTGGCGGCACCATGGCCCTGGGGTCGACTCAGCCTCTAACGGAAATGAGTACCAGATGCTTGTTCTGGGGGTAAAGACGGCCGTCACTCAGGGCTGACATAAAGTGCCGATTGTCTAGAAAATGTGGGAGCCTTAACCTCCTACTACCCCAAGGGCCTCCGGGCCTGTTGTGGGATCACTTTACTTACTTACTTTACTTACTCTACGTGCTAGCTTGATGGGAAATCTTTTATTTTTTATTGGATTGATTCAGTTCAGTTATCAGTCATTTGTCTTGATTGTGTCCACCGCTGTGGTCTCAAGGTAGTGGGCTGGGGTTCGATTCCCGGTTGGGACAGGCTCCTGGATGAGGTTTTTTCAAGGTTTTTCCTCACCTGTAAGACAAATGATCAGGAAGCTTAGGGCCCAGCGGTCCCCAAAATTTATCTGGCCATCATCATCCTTCACCAGTGTGGAAAGCAACGGGAAGCTACCACACCTATAATACCCTAGTAAAGCTGCAAAGCATAGCATGAAAATGCTATGATTGCAGTGAAAGACCTGCACTCGGGGAGAATTACTATGGATGGATGGATGTCTTGATTACATCAGACCATTTATACTGTCATAATGTTAATTTTAAATGGGAGTGTATGTAGATGAAAAAATAAAAAAAAAATTTTTATTTCAATGCATTTTTTACCTAATTATTGCATTTTTTTAAAATTACGTAATATATGAAGACCTTTTATTTAATAATTGTAATCTTAGAGGATGAAGAAGGCCTACATCTCAATGGTATTAATAAGCTGTTAGTTTATGCTCATGATGTACGATTGGCCAATAGCGAGGAGATACTGAAGGCCAATACGCACACAGTATTATGTAACACTAAGAAATTGGGACTGGAAGTAAATATCAATAAAATTAAATATATGGTCACACATAGAAATACATTATATAATGGAAATGGACAGCTAATGACAAATGAGGGAATTTTTGAGGAAGTGACTGAATTCAAATACCTAGGAACAATAATCATAAATAGGAATGAGATGCACAAAGAAATTAAACATAGGCTCAATTCTGAAAATGCATGCTATTATGCATTACAGAGACTTTTGATGTCCCAACTCCTTTCAAAAAACGTTAAACTGAAAATATATAAAACTGTTATTCTACCAGTTATATGGATGTGAAAAATGGACTCTTACTTTAAGAGTGGAAAGGAGATTATGAGTATGTGAGAATAAAGTTTTGAGGAAAATTTTTGGGCCAAATAGAGATGAACAGACAGGTGAATGGAGAAAACTACATAATAGTGAGTTACATGATATGTATAGGAGGCCAGATATAATAAGAACAATCAAGTCTGTGGTTTGACCGGGAATCGAACCTGGGACCTCATGAACAGTAGTCAGGAAATGACCACTAGTCCATGAGGCTGATCTGGGTCATAATTATTTATCATATCATTATTTTATTAAAATATATTTGATTAATGGGATAATATAATATTTTAAATTAAAATTTGAGCATTTTCCGGTAGATATACTTAAGAACAGCACAGATTTCTCTAAGTTAGGGCATGTCTACTTTCTGGTTTGGGTTTTTGAATTACCGCCAAAATTTTAGTTCGCATCATAGGAGGCGCCACATTCGAATTGTTGCTTTAATTTTGACGTATAATATAAACAGATCTTTCGATATGCGTCGTGTCACATTGACATTTTTTTTAAAAGAACTCTGGTTATGTTCTGAATTTTTGATAAAAGGCGAATAGAATTATTCCTAATCATACAGATAATTTTGATTGCACATTTGTACTTCATTTTTTTATTCTGAGTCATCTACCGGAAAAATCATAAATTTGCTTGGCAACTCCACAGACCGAACGTAGATATACCATACACCATTGTTTTATTCAAGGTCGATGGCAACACTGGTGTGTTTTAACTGGGTATTCTTTTGTGTTGAAGGTTAATGGTGTGTGGATTATTAATTTGAGGAAATATACCGAATTAATTAACAAAAATGGGTTCTGATAGAATTGCTGGTGCAGTTCTTTTGGTTCTTGGATTTCTTCAGTCTTCATCATGTAAGTTTTCAGTATATACCTATCCTAGTAAATTGTATAATAATGTACAGAATTGTTCTTAGAATTGGGAAAGAAATTATGCATTTTTTAAATTCCGAAAGTTAAATATGTGTTATTTTGTGAATATTTAATCATTTTACATTTTTAGAATTATGGGTAAATATATATACAATTTTGCAATCAATTTAAAGAAATGTTCCATGGGTTTGACATTCTTCTTAGCTTTTAAGTTTAAGAACAAACATTATGAAAACTATTGTTACGTTTAGGTTAGGTTTTAAGAATCTTTCATTTGTGTGAATGAGACAAAATAATTTGTCATGATTGGTAATTCTTTCAACTAATTAGAACTGGCACGTTGCATAGAGTCCCTGAAGAGCTGACTTATGAGAAACACACTAACAAAAAAATAAAGTTGCCTGGTACCGGTAGTAAGGACATTCCTGCGTTGAACAGTTCCTTAATTTTCAAGTTCAGTTTGTATATGGTCCAGTGAACTTGAACAAAATTTTGTTTTGTTACTAAATGTCTCTCTGCTTTTAATCTTTCACAATTCCATATTTCTTTCTACCACTACTTCCATCAATTGACAAGAGACCCTATAATGCGGATAGCATGCATTTACAGAATTGAGTCTGTTTAATTTCTTTGTGCATCACATTCCTTTTTGTAATTATTATTTTGTTGTTACTACTGCGGTAGACGAAACATTGAGTGTTAATAAAACCAGACCACGGCCATTTAGCCCGAAAGACATAAAATACATGAATGCATGTCTGTCCTTTATAGAGTTCTAAACCGTTCTTCATGAAAATGTGTATATACAGGTTTTCATATGCGGCAAGTGTTTAGCTGTTATCTATTATGTTCTAAAATCATTAGGTGTAGGAGTTCACCTGTAACGAAAATTAAGTAATCGCTCTTGCAGTTGCAATTTTTTATGTTTCACAACAAACTAGGAATAGGCCTATGCTATTAAAATAAACCGAGGTATGTATTATCCAAAAAAGCAGTGAAATTCGACCGTTAGAAGTGGTGGTTTAGCTGAAATTTGAAATAAAAAATTTACTCTAGTAACCGCCATGTTTGGTTCGTCGCAGTGTGTACCATATAATTAATTAACCCTAAATATTAAATTTATTTAGGCGTAGCAGCTGTGCCGGAGGATATTAGCAAGTGTACTATAAACAGGGTTCACCACCCACCCATTCACTCAAAAAAAAACCCAAGCGGATTTTTTTAAAAAAGCTCACTTAAGACCCACCCTATCCAAAAAAAAAACCCACTTCTGAATTTACTTTATTTTTAACACTGTTTGTAAAAAATAATTATTAATGAAGATACTAAAAAGGGTCCACCGCTGTGGTCTCGAGGTAGCGTGCTGCCTTGTCACACGGTGGCCCGGGTTCAATCCCCGGTCGGGACAGTTTTTCTGGGTGAGGTTTTTATTGGGGTTTTTCCTCACCTGTTAGACAGATATAAGGAAAACTTTAAGGCCAAAACGGTCCCCAAAATCATATGGCCATCATCATCATCATTCTTATCATTATCATCATCCTTATCATCCTTCACCGGTGTGGAAAGCAACGGGGAGCTACCACACTTACACAATTCCCTAGTAAAGCTGCAAAGCATAGCATGAAAATGCTATGATTACAGTGAAAGACCTGCCCTTGGGCAGAATTACTATGGGTGGATACTAAAAAAGAGGAATAAATAGTCAACCAAATAATAGGCCTAAAGATAAATTATTGTTTCAACCAGTATATTTAATTCACAACTGTTATTAAAAGTGGTAACAAATACTTAAATTTCTAAATCAGAATCACACTCTTCAACATACTTAAATTTCTAAATCAGAATCACACTCTTCAACATGACGTCCTTATTATTAAGATGTCTGTGCACTTTTACTAATTTTTAACTTTTTTACAACCCAACCTGTTATGCATTTTCGACCATATTAATCCAACACTCGTTCTATTGATGCTGAACGAGCTGGGCAACTAGTTAGTCCGTTCAAAAAGTTACAGAAAGCTTTAATGTTCTCATTTGTAGAACGTTTGTCCAAAACACTGCAGCACTGGGCAGAAATAAAGCTCTTTGTTACTCATCTGCAAACATTGATGGTGGATATATTTGTTTATCTTTAATTTTGAAGGTACAAACCATACAGGGTGTTTCCTTGTCAACCAAGACTCAGCCTGATTTTCTTGCTCAGAAGATAAGTGTTTTCCTACATATTTAGGATTCATCGTATTTGCAAGATCTTCACTCATCCTACGTTGAATACTGTCTTTGTGTGTTTGAAGATCAGCACACTCTATTAAGTCTATCCAAACTTCCACAGAATCAAAAATATTAGTTTTATCAGCTTGCATACAGTCAAATATTTTTCCAATAAATATCAGCTGTTTCTGCATACGCAAAACATTTTTGTAAATAAGTACATTCTCCAAAATTTGGGTAATATTTTTTGGAATTGCAGAATGTTTCTCTTAAATATATAGTACAAAATTATTATTTTATTCTAATATGGATTTAATTTAACGTAATATAGTACAATATAGCTTTTAAATTATCGGGGAGAGGAGATTAAACCCAAAAAACATGATTTTTTTGGGTTTTATTAAAATAACCCAAAATAACCCTTGTGGGCTGGGCTTTTTTAAAAACCCGGTTTTTTTAAACCCTCACTATAAATGTATTTGTTGTATTTTTCCAGGTATGGAGTGCCAGTTAGGACACGAGTCCACATTTTTTGAAAAGTTGGATTTTATAAATCCAAAACAATGTCCAACTCCTCTAGACAACAGAGACGATGAATTTTGTTGTGTGGATGACAATCGAGTTTTCTGTTGTGACGCTGCTCAGTTCTTTGGCAATGGGTGAGATTTTATACTCTTTATGTTAATTATATAATGCTTCATACCTCACCTTGTATCCAGTCTTCTAGGTAGACCGCAGTTTCAAAGTCTTGGCAGATTCATCTTCAGTACTTTCTCGTCGACTGATGTTATGTCAATCAGAAGAACTGCTACTGAAAAGTCTACAAGAGTGAGGATACAACTGGGAAGAACTAAAAAGAAGCAAAGCATGAGAAGATAGAGTTGGTTGGAGGCGTATTTAGAATCGATCTTCCGAAAGGAGACCACGATAAGAGGATGATGAGGTTAAATTTAAATAAATATTAAAATTCATCGGAGAACATTTTGTTTAAACAACTCACCTCATAGGATTCATGCTTCCATGATACCGCGGTTTCAAACACAGTCATGTTCATCCTCAGCCATAACTCCGACTGACAAAATTCTTCGGCCGTCAACCATTATATTGTCACCATCTTCAGTGCTGCCATCTATGGTTCAATTTATGAACTTCAAATTCAAAGTAATTTCGTTAGGCATGTCAAAATTCATTGATCTATCTTTATTTTTACATTCAGAAAAATCTATCTTTATTTTTACATGCAGAAAAATAAAGATAGATCAATGAATTTTGACTTGCCTAACGAAATTACTTTGATTTCGAAGTTCACAAATTCAACCATAGATGGCAGCACTGAAGATGGTGACAATAGAACAGTTTACGGCCGAAGAATTTCGTCAGTTGGAGTTATAGCTGAGGATGAACATGACTGTGTTTGAAACCGCGGTATCATGGAAGCATGAATCCTATGAGGTGAGTTCTTTAAACAAAATGTTCTCCGATGAATTTTAATGATTATACCTCATAATGTTTACTTCCCAACATTAATTTAATATAATTAAATAAATATGTTAAATTTAATATAAAAACAATGAAATCATCTCTACTGGCTTTGTAAAATAATGTTAAATTCCCATTAAAAGTCTTCTTAGATGGATGGTGTTATGCATCAACCAGCTATGCACCATTATCTAAGTTTCGAGAAAAATATGTTTGAAGTTTAAGTCAATCTTCACTATTTATTTTTATAACAATACTGGATGTTGCAAGTTATTTTCCTTGTTTGACAGTTATGCATCAAAAATCTAAGAGTGGAAAAATTTGGCGCTTAGCTATATGATGTAAAATTTAGATTAGCATTTATGAAGATCGGCCGCGGTGGACTTGCCTCTGGTCCCGAGGGTCGCGGGTTCAAACCTGACTAGGGTCGATGGATTTTTTAGGATGGAAAAATCCAAACAGCAAATCCTCCGGGAGGGACTTCAAGCCGTGAGTCCCGAGTCTGAAGATTTTTCAGGCTCGTAAAAGATCCTTAAGCCTGAATGGGAAAGACCTCTAAGCAAAATTTACCGAATTTTCCCATCCTAGTACTACCTTGGTTTCCTAGATGTCAGTATGAGGTGGAACGCTGACCATGGACCACTCAAATGACATCTATACGAAAACAAGTGTAACTAAATTAGTATGGTTCAAATTCTTCCCTGTAGGGGGAGAGCGCCTAAATCTCTGTTAAGGGAAACATGGGCTTACAAGATACAAGAAGATTTATGAAGATCTGGTTTTCCTGTGCTGTAGCCCAGTGGTTAAGGCAGGAAGCCTTGATGCAGAGCTACGGGACTTGTGCTGGTTTGAGTCCCCATGGGGAAAGAAATTTTTTCATGGGATTTTGGACATTATGGGACCGGTGTCCACCCAGCATCGTGAGGCATTTGTGTAGCTGCAATAAGTAGTGGCTCCAGGTTGAGAAAACCAGCTATAACGGCTGGGGGACCAGATATGCTGACAACATGTCACCCCTACACTGGCTGGATGATCATCTACCTCTGTGATTAACACATGTAGATGTGAGACTGACATACTGAAGTGTGTAGCGATATACTTTTTCCAGGGCCAGGTTGCCAGCCTGACGCCTAACCCACAGACACAGAGGACCTGGTTTTTTTTTAGGGTTTGAATTTTATTATTTTAGAAGAAGCCTCCAAAAAACAAGACAGGATAAAATAAGAAATGAATTCCTTTGGAGAGAAATGAATGTCACCACATCTGTTGTTAAGAGGATTGAAAATCACACCCTTAAATGGTATGGCCATGTACAAAGAATGGAAAATGAAAGATGGCCAAAAAATATATACCAATGGTCACCCCCTGGAAGAAATAAATGTGGCAGGCCAAGATGGAAATGGAAAACTTACGTCAGAACTATAATGGATGATAGGAATTTGGAAGAGGGAGATTGGAATGATAGAGATAAATGGAAACTGAAGACAGCAAACCTATGAGGGGGGAAAGCCAAAGAAGAAGAAGAAGATGTGAGGACGGCAGCTGGCTGGTAGGTCTATTGTGCCATGGAGTGGAAGATCTGGTTTCATGCCATTTGTTACAAAACATAGAATCTCTGATAGGACTGATGGCATTTACAGTTTTGTTTAATAATAATGCCGTACTGGCATTTATAATGTAATGTACACTTCCCAAATATGTCTTCTTAATATAGGAGCCGCCATTTGCAAAGATAGAAGCAAAGGCTTCAAAGCATTTGGTGGGCGGGAATTACAATGTATATAGAGAAAAATTTGCATTTAGATCGGTACTTGCTCAGGTAGCTCAAATGGTAGAGCACTTGGACTAGAAAACCAAGGGCCCCGGGTTCAAGTCCCAGTCTGAGCGTATAATTTTTCTCTTCAAATATAATAAGATTTTAATTCTAATATTTTTGTGTGTTGCAGTTTTGGTGTGCTGCTCCCTGTACTTATTGTTATTATTGTTGGGTTTCTTATTGTTTGCTGCTTGTGTTGCCTATGTTGCCCCTGCTGCTTGCTATACAAAAGGAGACATCGCGGAACTGTATACGGCAGTATGTAAACATTTTATTTGCAATAATAATCTTTATTTATGAGCTTTTGTTTCTGTTACAATAGTAGATAGCATATAACTCCCTCTACAAGCTTAGAACCTAAGCCATCTGTCTTCATTCAAACTTTTCTTATGATGTTTTTATTCAGTAGCAGGCACTGAGCAGGGCATTTAAACCCACAGGCCAGCCATTTAAATACCCCGGCTACCCTTTTCACGGCACTTCAGAAAATGGACCATTATTCACAAACTATTAGTCCTAGAAAATTCAAATCTTGTACATACCTAAAGGAGATATCCTAGTGGGATTTGATGGTGAAATAACTTGGGTGATTGACATCACATGGTATCGACGTATCAATTTCAGGAAGTGGAAGTTCATCTTCACTTTCACTTTGTGAATCTTCTAATTCAGGAATCAGTTCATCACCTGAATCATCATTATACAAAATATTCACTAATTCTTCTTCAGTGAGATATTTTTCTTTCACCATGGTTTCACTCACGCACAAACAACAGCGCTATAACTAGAAACATATACGACTGCATTGGAGCCTGGAGGCAAGTTTGGGTGAACAAATTCCATGTGTTGTTTGTTTTAAAAATAAAAGGGGATTCACCAAGGTTAAACATGTCAAACGGGAATAGAAAATGTACATTTACATGCCATCTATGATCTCCAAGACATACTAAGCCAACACAATATTTAAGCGCCAAATATAAATGCGGTTTGTTTGCGCCCGCTCTAAAACGAGTTAACTGACCGACGGCCGCATAAACGATAGTCTCTTTAAATGCCTTCACTGGTTTACAGTACTGAATGTGTTAATTTAACACTTCTCACTGAAGGATAAATTAAATTTTTCTCTTCAAATATAATTTATCCTATCCTTTATAATAATGCTATGGGCTGTCCTCTTTCTCTTGTCTTTCCATAAGGATACCATTCATTTGCTTTTTTTTAAATTTGTTTTATAATGCATTTTGTGTAGGAAAACAGAGGGAAACACCCAGTTGGTAGACCAAGAATGAGGTGGGAGAATAACATTAACTATGATTTGAGGGAAGTAGATTACACAGGGGATGATTAGAAAACATTACCTGAGGATAGGGATGTATGGAGAGCTTATGTCCACATGTACATGAACCTACAGGTTTGATAGTGCCAGTGAGTTAATTAATATCATAGAAGTAAAAGCAACTTATTACTTCAGTGTTAGACAGGCAATTGCCAGTCTATTTCTCTTTACGTCTTTGTATTTTTGTTTGTAAATGTAAACAGGAAATTTATCATCTTCATCTGTCATGAATTAGGTCTTTGTAGACCTGTTTTGACCCCATCTAGCAGTCTTTTAAGAGATCTTCCTGGTCTTCAATCTCCTTTGGGTTTATATTGCATCATCATTTTTGGGATTCTTGAATTATCCATTCTTTTACATGGTGCAGCCAGTTTAATTTATGTCTGTCGAGTTTTTCTTCTACTGATTCTACTTCTAATTGTTCTAAAATTTCATTTTTTTTTTTTGATCTAAAAGAGTGTATCCTCCTGTCCTGAGAAATTTAATTTCCGTTGCTTTGATTCTGCTCCTGTCTCTTTTTGCTTAATATCCAAATCTCACTTCCATATAAAAGGGAGGATAATGCTAAAGTATTATATATTTTTTATTTGTGTGGATTTAGCTTTTAATGTATTATTTATTATTCCTAAGATTTGTGTAAATTTAGTGATTTTCATGCTCACATTTAATGATTTTGTAAAAGCTTTTGATAGAGTTCGAAAAGACCTTTTATTTGACATATTACAAGAAAAAAATATACCTAATTTGTTATTACAAAATATAATTGAAATCTACACTGACATCAGGGCAAGAGGTACTATACCAGGATTCCTAGACAAATTTGGACAGGGTGTATCTTTCTAAAATTGCCATCGCTGCCATTAGAGGATCAATTTCAATTTAAGAAACCATTTTTACAAAATTTATACTTTGTAGTACGTATACTTCAATTAGGCCTACAATTTGATTTTTTTTAATGTATTTCATAAATTCAAAAAATTAATTGTCTGTATCACTTTGTCCCTGAGGCAATCCTCTAATGAGGAAAGTTGTATATAATAAAAAATGTCAAAATAAATTGTATCTCTGAAAGAAAATAAGTTAATAATGGAGTTGAACAAGGTTGCCCAGTATTACCAACACTATCTAATATTTACATGAATGAAATAGTTTCTAAATGGAACCCAATCTATACACCAGGAATCATAATAACCGGTGCCTTAACATTAAATACCCTACTCTTCGCAGATAATTTCCAATGGTTCAATTCCTGGTCGGAACAGGTTCCTGGGAGAGGTTTTTTTTCGAGGTTTTTCCTCACCTGTAAGACAAATGTCAGGAATTAATATTTAACTTTAGGAAGTGATATTTTGAGGTCATTTTAATTAAATTATTTTCAGTCTGACCATCTTACCTGAATATTAATGTTGATTTGTTCTTGGACATGTTTCAAAACAATTCTGTTTTATCTAGATAAGCTGATGATAAAACAGAACTGTTTTGAAACATGTCCAAGAACAAATCAACATTAATATTGAGGTAAGATGATCAGACTGAAAATAATTTAAATGTCAGGAAGTCTAGGGCTCAACCATCCCTGAAAACCATCTGGCCATCACCATCATCCTTATCATCATCATCACTGGTGTGGAAAGCAACGGGAAGCTAGCACACCTATAATTCCTTAGTAAAGCTACAAAGCATAGCATGAAAATGCTATGATTGCAGTGAAAGACCTGCCCTTGAGCAGAATTATTATAGATAGATAGATAGATCATCGGTTGATTAATGTCAGATTCCTAATAGCCAATTTTGTCGGTCCATCCAATCTCCTGGTTGTAGATGTTTCTCCTTCATGTATAAACATATTCCCTGACTCCAGGAGGTTTTAGTCTTCCTCTGCCTCGTCTTCCCTCAGGTTTCCATTCCAAAACAGATTTTGGTAGTCGATCCTCTTCCATTCGCTGGACATGTCCGTACCATCTTAATTGATAGATAGATACTAAATAAAATATTAAAAGATTTTGAGATGGAAATATCAGTACAAAAGTGAAAAGTAATGGCATTCTTAGGAGAAGATCCAATCAGAAGTAAGATAATACACTATAACCAATGCCTAGAACAACATTTCAACTATTTATGTTGTGAAACAGGATATTTGAGCTTATTACAAAGTTGGCTTGTTATTTTATCATTTGCATTTTGTGTTTAGTTAAATATGCTTGTTTTATAAAGATGTGCTTGAACCAGGAGTGCAGACCGGAGTGGTTACCGTGCACCAACAACCACAGTCTCTTGCATACCCACCGCAGCCAGTGCCAGGGTACACTCAGCCGGCGCCGTACCCTCCACAACCAGGTACTTTGTATATTTCATTGTTGAAAAAATATAAAAAATATAAACAGAAATGTTGTTCCACAATGGATTCCAACACATTGTGGTATGGAAGGTAATGAGAAGGTACACTCATCCAACAGAGTAAGATCAATTACCTATCTTACAAATCAGTACAACTCTACACCAAAATGAAAATAAAATCCCATATAGCCGAACAAAACAAAATCCAATTTGAAACCAAGATATGGAAGACATTACTAGAACCAAACAGCTGTTGTCCATCCTGTAAGTTGATTTCTGCTCCCTCTGCAGGCTGACCAATGAACTTCCAAATAATTTTTTTTTCTTTTTCTCCAGGAATTTCAAAATTCATAGTTTTCTTTTTATTCTTGCAGATGAAAATTTTCTCCCAAATTGTGAGTTCCTTAGATTTTTCTTACTGTTTTAGTAATTTGGCCTTAGTTTCAATTCTGTGTTTTTCTGACCATGCATGTGCAGCTATTGCAGATTTTTTAACATTTCTAAGCTGTTCTTTCAATCTTGTATTTAAATTCCTTTGTTTTTCCTATGTATATATTTTTTACAATCAATTTGGTAAATCCCTGATTTGTTGCCGTCTTCAGTCTTTTCATTTTTGTTGGTTTTGATTAATTTATTCAAACTGTAATGATTTTTTGGTGCTAATTTAATGTTAAATTTTCTGAAAATTTTTAATAAGTTTAAAAAAATTAGCTCGGAATTAGTATAGAGATATATTTTGTTAATAATATATTAACTAAGTCATTGGCACTATCGAACCCGGAGGTTCATGGCTATGCAGACATAACTCTCCATACATCTCTATCCTGACTTAATGCTTTCCAATCAGTAAGCATTAAGGCAAGGCCTCTCACGTGTTTGATTGCCTATGCACTGCCAATACAATTTATATAAGACAATGGCAAGACCAGTTCTATATTATGGAAGTGAAGCATAGAACAAAAAATTTGAACTGATGAAAAGTTAGCTTATGTTTATTTGAATGTGCGTTGTTTTATAAAGATGTTGTTGATCCAGGAATGCAGACCGGAGTGGTTAACATGCCGCAACCGCAGCCACAACCTCTTGTACACGCACCCCCGCCAATGCCAGGGTACACTCAGCCAGCACCTTACCCATCATACCCTCCACAACCAGGTAAGTTATTCTACGAGGGTCAGCCAAAAAGTAAGGCACCCAATTTCTCTTTTAATTGACAGCTAAAACAAAAAATGCATCTCAAAAGAAGAGAACAGAATATAAAAGATCTTCAAAATAAGAAATATGAAGACAGCGAAACATTTTTTTTATTTTAATATAATAAATTTGGGAATTTTTAACATTATGAGGTTTTATTAATAAGAATTTTAGAGAGAGTTAACGAGTTTACTTATTTAGGATATAAACTCTCTTTTGTTGAAAATTTGGATTTACCAGAGAAAATTGTGAAATTCAACAAATCAATGGGAATCATTAATAGAGTTTTAAAACCTTCATTAGTGCAAAAATCAACTCGTACTCGTCTTTATCAAATAATGGCTCGATCAGTCCTATGTTATGGGAGTGAAGCGTGGACTATAAGGACGAGAGATGAAAGCAGACTAACTGCTTGTGAGATGAAATTTATGTGCCTAACAGCTGGCTACACCAAATGGGATCGAAAGAAAAACGTAGAAATCTTTCAAGAACTTAATGTGTCACCAATACTGGACTACATCTCCAGATATCAGCTAAACTGGAAGCAACATGTCTCAAGAATGGCTAGATCCAGGATCCCCAAGGCAATAATGAACTGTCCAAATGAGAAACGGTCACTTGGTCGACCTATGAAAAGATGGCATGAAAACCGCTTTCTCAGGCCGTAACAGTTCTTCTAGGACTAATACCTGGCACGATGATGATGATGATGATTAATAAGAATTAAATGAATCGTGATTTCTTCTTACCTCATACTTCTATGTTTTTTTTAAACACAGCACTGCAGTATCAGCAAACCATCGTCACCATCCTCAGCTGTTTTCAGTCATGAAAACAGCTGACAATGATGAAGATGTTCACCAATACTGTGATGCTGTGTTTAAAAAAAAACATAGAAGTATGAGGTAAGAAGAATTCATGATTCATTTGATTCTTATAGCAAAACATGCTGAAACAATAAAACACCTCCCTGAAAGAACAGCAGTAAGCTCTCTTGAGACCATGACTGTCTGGGGATAGAATGGGGATTGTCCCTAGAACTATGGGATGCTCCTTGTGTGGAGAAAATGTTCTCCTATGCAAGGAACGCTTGCTATACTGCAGGTGTCTAGACCCCGAGACATCACAGGACTTTATTGGGAAGCAAGAGGACTAATGGTGTAAACCAAGCTGCAGCCATTTGAAAACAACGACAACAATTGTGAAGATATTTAAATGCACTTTACATACCATGAAATCCTAACGTTGACAATTAATTTGTCACTTTTCAATATAATCTCCGTCCTTTTCCACTGTTTTTGTCCACCTTTTAACAAGGGCATGTGTTCCACTGTGGTAAAAAGCATGGTGCTGCTTCCTAACCCATTGATGCATGGGCCTCCTCAACCTCAAAATGAATCCCATGATGAGCTTCCTTTAGTGGCCCAAACAGATGGAAGCCTGACATATCTATACCAATGATATTATCGCTGTAGTTGATAAAAAATACATTCAAGATGCATTGAAATTGCTTAATCTTCAGCATGAGTCAGTGAAATTCACTATTGAAATTGAACAAGATCCCATTTTTAGACTTATACTTAATAAGAAATGAACAACGGCAAAGAATTGAATTTAATATTTATAGAAAAGACACACATACTGACATCTACATAAAATCATCAGGTCTTAATCATTTGTCACATAAACATGCAATTTTCAATAGTCTATTACACAGATTGATAAATATTCCACTTAATGTAGAAGATTTTGACAAGGAATATAATCATATTGTTCATGTTGCTAAAATAAATGGTTTTGATGAAGACATAATAAAGAATAAATTAAAGAAATTTAAACAACAGAAAAGGTTACAGGAATACACCACCCTACAACATGATTCCAAGAAAGATGTAAAATTCAAGAAATTTACTTACCATCCTGAAGTTCATAATAAGTTTCAAAACATTTTCAGAAAATTTAATATAACATTGGCTCCAATTAACAAATTCAGCCTGGGTAATCTTCTGTTAACTAATAATAAAGTTAACACCCCAGACAACAAAAAATCTGGAATTTATCAAATTTATTGCAACAGGATATATATATATATAGGAAAAACAAAAAGGAAGTTGGAAACTCGTAAAAAAGAACACTTTAGAAACATAAAGAATGGAGAAATTGAAAAAACAGTTATAGCAGCACATAGTTTATTAGAGCATCATAGAATTGAAAAAGAAGCAAAACTTTTGAAACATCTATCCAAACCTTTGGATTTAACAGTTTGGGAAAAGATATATGTTCAAAAAAACCATACTAGAACCATGAACTTCGAGATTCCAGACAAACCGAGCTTGATTACAAAGTTCTTCAAAAATACAACAGATGGCAGTTTAGAAAATGATTCCTTCAAAAGAATACTAGATGGCAGTTTGGATAATTACTGACAAAGGAAAAAAATTGACAGTCATGAAAACAGCTGAGGATGGTGACGATGGTTGCTAATACTGCAGTTCTGTGTTAAAAAACATAGAAGTATGAGGTAAGAAGAAATCATGATTCATTTGACTCTTATCAATTAAACCTCATAATGTTAAAAATTCCCAAATTTATCATATTAATTCGTAAATTAATGAGTCATTTTTTAACATTTTACCTCATATTTTATGTTTCTTCAAACACGGGAACTAGTTTTCGAGAGAAGGATCTCTCTCATTTTCAACCGACATTAAGACTACCAGATTATCGTTGGAATCTCCATCAATAACGTTACCATCTGGTGTTGATTTGATGATCTTTGAGATGAGGTCACATTCATCAGGAATCTCAAAATTCATGGATCTAAATTTGTTCTTCTGAATATATATCTACTCCCAAATTGTCAATTCCAAAGGTTTTTCCAAATGCTTTAAAAGAAGAACAAATTTAGATCCATCAATTTTGAGATTCCTGATGAACGTGACCCCATCTCAAAGTTCATTAAATCAACACCAGATGACAACGTTATTAGTGGAAATTCCAACGATTCCAACGAAAATCCGGTAGTCATAATGTCGGTTGAAAATGAGACATATCCTTCTCTCGAAAACTAGTTCCCCGTGTTTGAAGAAACATAAAATATGAGGTAAGATGTTAAAAAGTGACTCATTAATTTACGTATTAAGAACCTCATAATGTTATTTCCCATATTTAACTGTTATTATATTTAAACCTGAATCAATTTTTGATTATTGGCTCGTGCCATATTGTAATTGGTTTGTTTTTACAGAACAACAGCCTCCACCATATAGCGATGCCACGGCTCATGAAGTGTACAGTAAACAAGCACCTTTCAACCCTAACTTTAAGTAATGTTAGTGCCTTCAAGTACTCATCATGTCATTATGTACTTTAGTTACTTATTATTTTTAATGTTCTTAAAATAGCTGTGATTATCACGACCAGCTTGTTGCAATTCCACTATTTCAAAAAACTTCTTTTGTATCCATGACATTCTCACCGCTCTTATCTATCAGTTCATTCATTCTTGATTCTTACAACAACAATTTTGATGAACAATTAAATACAGAATAATGCATTATAAAAATGCAATAATGCATTAATATTGTTTATTTTTTATTATTTCACTCACCTCATACTTCATAATTCATAGCAGACCCTGGGTTTCTTCACATCTTTTGTGACATTCTCAATGCTGCGTCACATTCACAACTGACGTCCAACGGCCTTCTATCCTGCAGACTGAGTCTGCAGGATAGAAGGCCGTTGGACGTCAGTTGTGAATGTGACGCAGCATTGAGAATGTCACAAAAGATGTGAAGAAACCCAGGGTCTGCTATGAATTATGAAGTATGAGGTGAGTGAAATAATAAAAAATAAACAATATTAAAAAACCTCATAGAGTTATTTCCTATCTACATAACTTAATGCATTAACAATTACGAATGCATTAAAATTAAAAACAATGCAATATGGTAATTATAAAATTCACATTTGTAGGTATATAAGGTGATCATCTAGGATGAAAAGGATATCCCTGAAAAATTACTAGTTATAATAAAAGTTTGGGAATTATTAATCAAGTTATGAAACCATCCCTTGTACAAAAAACACCAGATTACGTTTATATAACACTTTGGCTAGACCAGTGTTGACCTATGGTAGTGAAGCATGGACACTAAAAAAACAACATGCAAGCAGAATAACGGCTTGTGAAATGAGATTCATGCACAGAACAGCGGGTCACACCAGATGGGATTGGAAAAGGAACACCAATATCTTAAAAGATTTTGGAATATATTAAACAGTACCAGCTGTTTATAATTATATACCAAGAGGACGGAGATCTCTGGGCCGTCCTATGTAACGGTGGAGGGAAAATCTTCTATATTGCTGGTGCTGTATCATTTCACCTGTCTAGATAATTCCCTGCTCAAGAATAAAGCTTGTATGAACATTGCATTGTCTATGAATTTGATTTGATGTTTTCCCATGACCTGTTATCATCACAGTGTACGCTGGTGTAATCAAAAGTTTAAATTTTAGTTACTGCTTAAAGCATTGTGTTGCACAGAGTTGCTTTTTTTTTTTCATTCTATATGCAAATAACTCGTACATTGAACTTTTATAGGAAGAAATCACTATGAGGTTTAATTTAAGATAAATTAAAATACTTGATACCCTATCTTCTAACTAGACTGCAGTTTCAAAGTCTTGGCAGCTTCATCTTCAGTAATTTCTTGTTGACTGATGTTATGTCAATCAGAAGAACTGCTTCTTCTTTCCTCTCTTGGTGGACCGATGAACCTCCTGATCCAGTCAATCCACGGGAATTTCAAAGTTCATAAGTTTTTCTTTCCTAAGTTATGTAGGTAGGAAATAACATATGAGGTTTATTTTAATTTTGTTGAGTTGTTTCTTGACTCACCTCATACTTCTTAACTCCCTGGCAGATCTAGATTTCGTCACTGTATTTGTGACAAAATCTGGATCTGCGACTGAGTTAAGAAGTATGAGGTGAGTCAAGAAACAACTCAAAATTTTTCTTTCTTGTTTTTCTGAATGTGGATTTTTTCCCCAAACCATGAGTTCTTTTTATTTTTCTTCTTTGGCTTTCCGCCACTTATAGGTTTGTTGTCTTCAGTTTCCATTTATCTCTATCATTCCAATCTCCTTCTTCCAAATCCCTATCATCCATTATAGATCTGACATAGGTTTTCCATTTCCATCTTGGTCTGCCACGTTTATTTCTTCCAGGGGGTGACCATTGTTTTTCTGAAAAAACAAAAAGAACTCATGGTTTGGGAAAAAATGCAGATTAAAAAAACAAGAAAGAAAAACTTATGAACTTTGAAATTCCTGTGGATTCTGACTGGATGCAGAGGTTTATCGGTTCATCAACAGAGGGAAGAAGTAGTTGAATTAATAATAATTAAATGAATCATGATGTTTTTCTTACCTCATACATCTATGTTTTTTTAAACACAGCACTGCAGTATCGGCGACACTTTGTCACCATCGTCAGCTGTTTTCACGACTGTCAATTTTTTCTCCTTTTTGCCGGTAATTATCCAGACTGCCATCTGGTGTTACACCAGTTTGAAGAGGAATTCCTTCAAAAGAACACCAGATGGCAGTCTGGATAATTACCGGCAAAAAGGAGAAAAAATTGACAGTTGTGAAAACAGCTGATGATGATGACAAAGTGTCGCCGATACTGCAGTGCTGTGTTTAAAAAAAACATAGTTGTATGAGGTAAGAAAAAAATCACGATTCATTTAATTATTATTAATTGAACCTCATAATGTTAAAAATTCCCAAATTTAATATATAACTAGTTTTTCTGTTGAACATAACATCAGTCGACAAGAAAGTGCTGAAGATGAAGCTGCCAAGGCGTTGAAACCACGGTCTAGTTAGAAGACTGGACGTGAAGCTAGTATATGTTGGATAATGACAGTGATATATTGAGAACATTGCATATGAATTGATTTGGTTTGATAACTGATGGGAGATCAGTATTTATTTGAACATGTTGAGTTCCTTGGATGTATTATTATATTATATATACAGTAATTTAGCTTATTGATAATTACATGAAGAGAAGCAGAAAATGTATTTTAACATGATGTAAAAATTCATAATTCTTGTGTACGTGTGTTTGACACACTTTTCCTCCTAAATGACTGGATGGATTTTGATGAGATTTTTTGTGTATGTTTGAATGGGTCCCTGCATAGTTTAGATTTACAATTGGGCCCTCTAAAACCATTAGGTATAGGAATTCACCTGAAACAAAAATTTAAAAATTGCTCTAGCGATCGCAGTTTTCGATGTTCATATTATTCATAACTGTAGGCTTTCACGGCCGGCGTCTTGATCCCTATTAGGTTCGTCTTCCGGGCATATAGGCCGTGGTCCAGTCGTTCTTCTACTCGACGTTTCGTCTACTGCTGCGGTAGACATCTTCAGGAGTTCACAGAGAGCACGCAGTATCTCCTGAAGATGTCTACCGCAGCAGTAGATGAAACGTCGAGTAGAAGAACGACTGGACCACGGCCTATATGCCCGGAAGACGAACCTAATAGGGTTCATATTATTCGTTTTTAAACATCTTAATGATGGACAAATTATATTTTTCTTTTCAAATATAATTTGTCCATCATTAAGATGTTTAAAAACAAATAATATGAACATTGAAAGAAGCACTACTGGCTTTATAAGTAATGTTTAAATTCCCAATAAAGTCTTCTTAATAAAGGAGCCGCCATTTGCAAAAATCGTAGCAATGGCTCGTAGAATTTGGGGTTAGGGAATTAACTATGTATAAGAGAAAATACGTATTTAGATTGGAGGCCTAGGTAGCTCACTTGGAAGAGCATTGACATAGAGAGTCAAAGGTCCTGGGTTCAAACCCCAGTCTAGGCGTATATATTTCTTTTCAAATATAAGCAGTTTTCAATGTTTCACAACAAAACATAGAATGTCATATTAAAATAAACCGAGGTATGTATTATCCAAAACCAGCAAAATCTGACTGTTAGAGGCCAACAGCCTGGAAATCTTCTAGATTATCATAGTGAAAGTCTAAGTCAATATGTTAGAGGGGTAACATTTAATTTTAGGAAGTTATATTTTGAGGTTATTTTAATTATACTATTTTTGGTCTGGACATCTTACCTCAATATTAATGTTGATTTGTTCTTGGACATGTTTCAAAACAATTTCTTTGGCCAACCACAGGATGGAGCTGACATCGACATCCAGGTGGTGCAACATAATGCAACATAAATAAAACCAGTCTGGGAAAGCTGACGATAAAACAGAATTGTTTTGAAACATGTCCAAGAACAAATCAACATTAATATTGAGGTAAGATGTCCAGACCAAAAATAATATAATGTTAGAGGGGGTTTACCTAAAATTTGAAATTGAAAATTTACTCTAGCAACCACCATGTTTGTCGCAGTGTATACCATATAATTAATTGACCCTCAATATTTAATTATTTAGGTATAGCAGCGCATGCCGGATATTAGCTATTTCTAATTAAATGTTGCCCGACAAAACTTTGCAAACTTTGTTGTTATTTTGTGGAAGGATTAAAAATGTATAAACCAATGACGCTTTCTGCTTCTCTTCACATTTAATTAGAATGTATGTATTGACTAATATATCTGTGATATAAAGTTGTTTGCCAAAAATTCTTGAATCTCATATCAGCATATTTTATGTTTAACACAAATTAATAATACTTGACAATTATATGATAAAATCATGAAACTTTACTATGATTTCAGTTGTATGTAGTTTTGTATAAGTTTATAATAAAGATAAGTTTTACAAAAATAATCAAGTTTTATTTTGTAACTGTTTCTTGTTCCCTCCATGGGTATCTTTACCTTGTCGTGGTGGAGTGGCTTGCGTGCTTAAATGATCCTGAGAGCTATGCCGGCGGTAGCATTGCTGTCGATAGGGTTACCCATGCCGGACTGGTCGAAGGTGAAGTACCTTGGTCGAAAGAGTGACGATCTTTCACTGTAAAAATACAACCGTCAAGAAACGCGAACATGGGTTCAACTGGGGTAAGTAACTGTTTTTTGTTACAGTTTTTAGTGCGAGCTCATGGGGGGGAGATTTTTTTACAGGTGGAGTTTTCAAGATTCCATTATGAAACGTACACAAATAAAATATTGTATAGAACGCTTTAGTATCCGGATTATGCAATTGAGGAGTTGAATGGAATAAGGGCATAATTAAAAAATATACGTTTTGAGATATTAGCAATTGATATATAACTAAATGCATAACATTGTTGTTTATTTTAATTGATACAATCACCTGCTGTAATTGAGATATCAAAACAAAAATTTTCAGGCTGACCAACTACAAAATGGCGAGTCCAAAAATGCATTGAACGGAAAAAAGGGCAAAACATGAGTTATGCCCTTATTGCATTCAACTCAATTTTTCATAAATTAATGAGTCAATTTTTAACATCTTACCTCATATTTTATGTTTCTTCAAACACGGGAACTAGTTTTCAAGAGAAGGATCTCTCTCATTTTCAACCGACATTATGACTACCGGATTTTCATTGGAATCTCCATCAATAATGCTGCCATCTGGTGTTGATTTGATGAACTTTGAGATGAGGTCACGTTCATCAGGAATCTCGAAATTCATGGATCTAAATTTGTTCTTCTGAATATATATCTTCTCCCAAATTGTCAATTCCAAAGGTTTTTCCAAATGTTTTATGGGGATATCGAAATTCATTGCTTTATATTTATTCCCAAATTAACAATTGGGAAAAAAATATACATTCAGAAGAATAAATATAAAGCAATGAATTTCGATATCCCCGACAAGAATAATTTAATCTCCAAGTTCATAAAATCTACACCAGATGGCAGTTCAGAAGATGATGTTAACGACGAAATTTCAACAGTTGGAATTTGACTGAAGATGGAAGTAATACTATACTTTTGAAACTGGTATCGTGAAGACACACAACTTTGTGAGGTCAGATGTTAAAACATTTTCTCCAACTCATTTGTTAATTGAAATATTTGTAATTTATTATTTATGTTTTTTTCTCTATTACAGGCTAAAGATACACCTAGATAATTGAAATCTTCCAAATGTCTTTATGATCACACTAATGATAACTTAAAAATATTTTTCAAAAATTTTTTTTTCTTTCTCTTCAAGACGACATAATAGGTCACATAGCCAGTCTGTTTGTTTGTTTTCTAATGGTGAGATTTGACGCTTAAGTCATTTTCTCTCTGTCTTCCCAGTACGATCGAACGAGGTCCATAGAGTGTTGTGCTGTTGGATTTAAAGCTTTCATTACTTTCAACTTCGTAGAAAATTCTAACAAATGTATTAGTATCCAGACTTACTCCCTATATTGATGACATTCTAGGAGCTAATCAATGTGGATTTTGAAGAAATATATTCACAATAGATCAGATTTTTAGTATAAGAAAGAAATGGGTGTACAATGGAACTGTGAATCAAATATGTGTAGACTTCAAAAAGCTTACATTTCATTATCCTGCTGATCTTCAGAATTCCTAAAAATGTAGTTGGACATATTCGAATGTGTCTAAATGATTAGAGTACGTGTAGGTAATTTTGAAATTAATAATGGGTCTAAGTAAGGGAATGCAGTATCTCCTGTAATTAAATAACTGGCACCAAGAACATAAGCTCTCCATATATTCCTATCCAGAGCTACTGTTTTCCAATCATCCTCTGTTTACTTCACACATCATTGCCTAATTATTTATCATGCCGCTTCATCAGACTATCCGACACACATAATCTTGACACTCGATCCCATCAGCACATTGTCCTTTATATCCCTCCTCATCACACTGTATATTATTCATTATCTTTTACGGTCTCACTTACCAAAACATGGAATTCCCTTCCGCCCTATGTCAGAGACTGTCAAACTATAACATCCTTCAAAAACAAACTAAAGAATTATTTAATAACAAACTAACTTATACACCTCACTGATAGTATTCTTTTAACAATTAATAAATTTAATTATTTATGAAAATAATATTAAGATTAACAAATATTTTCTTTTGTTTTGTTTTAAATATTGTATAATCGTAAAATTAGTTTTCTATATCTCATAATTTTCATTTGTTTTATATATACACTAGACAGGGACAATTTAATATGTGTTGCTTGTATACATTTTATTATTAGTTTTAGTCTTAATTTTAACTAACATTAACTGGTTGCATTGTAGATCGTAATATAATAGATATTATCTTTTTGATCAAATCTTTATTTAGTATTTAATATTAGAATTAATTGAGACTGTTATATTCTGATGTAACATATGTTTGTCCTGGTGAGTGGAAGAGAAGGCCACATGGCCTTAACTCCACCATCCTAAATAAATCTAATCTAATCTATAATCTATTTCCCTCAATTCATAGTTAAATACGTATTATTTTCCCACCTCATTCTTGGACTACCAAATACTGGTATCGCGTTCACCGTCTGTAGAAGTCCAGGTCTATGTTGGAATTTTGCGCTCTTGACAATGAGATTCTTTGATGTGGCAAAGGTGACTAATCTAACCCCAGGTCTGGAAGCCAGAATTATGATGGGTTATAGAGATAAATGATAATGGAATTCCAGGAGAGTCCCTAAATCTAAACTTAACATGAATTCCAGACCGAGAGCAACCAACCACTCCTTCTAACAAATAATGCTCTGTGATCTGAGTAGGATTCGTAAACAGGACCTCATGAACTGATTGCAACACCGTGAGGGTGTTCTGTCAGATAATGTTAATTCCTCCATAATGTTATAGACAACCAACTTGCAACACAGTTCCTTTATACATTGAAATCTGTCACAAGACATTCTTCACATTAGTTGAGCCGGAACAAACAATAATTATGATTTTTTAATTTTTC
Source organism: Diploptera punctata (assembly GCA_030220185.1). Taxonomy (NCBI): domain Eukaryota; kingdom Metazoa; phylum Arthropoda; class Insecta; order Blattodea; family Blaberidae; genus Diploptera; species Diploptera punctata. Next base: position 73,145 of record JASPKZ010009794.1, read on the forward strand.
CAGACGTACAGTAACAGGAAAATTGCAAAAAGAATATAATAATAATAATAACAAATTAGCAGAGTAGTACAATATAAGCAACAAACTACAAAAATGGCAAATACCATATGTTCTCTTAGGATTTGGATGAAATTTCTTTTAATTAACATCACAGACTTTTACACAAATTTTTTAGATTCATTATATTTATACAGACTATTTAACTCATTCCCCAAATGGGAGTCAATGACCAATCACATTACAATGATTTTTTTATTTACAACCAATCACAGTCGTGTTTTACCTAGAATTTACCAACTAAAGTTTATCGTAATAAAGAAAGCACCTCCTTTTTAACATTCTGAATAGGTCATAGCATTATTTTCCAGTGACTGACTCATCAAGAAATACGGCTACCAGATTGTATATATAGTGCATGAATATCAACACATACTGCATGGAGTTAATATAAAAACATTTGTAGCAATTGATTATACCACCAAAAAAAGAAACCACTGTTTGCACTTTCTTAAATGTATTTTTTCGCAGAAAAATATAATTGTCATATTTACATCATACGACATCAGAAATGAATTAATATACAGTTTGATGTGTTTAATTTTTTCTCCACTAGAGAGCATTCTTACAATATTGCGTTCCTTTGGCAATAAATAATATAATCTGGTTGCAGTGATGAACAAAAGCAAATGAAGCTTACCAATCGTTTCTCATTTGTTTTCAAACATCACCGTTTACATTAAATATATAAATATTTTAAAATAACTATATTTAAATAATGATTTGTGAGTAAACAGCTTAATTTTATTCGTTAAATAGTCTTAACAAATTACTTATGACTATTTAACTCATGCCCCAAATGGGACTCAATGGCCAATCACGTTTCAATGATTTCTGTTTTACAACCAATCAGAGTCATGTTTCACGAAATATTTATCAGTGTTATAATTACCATATTAAAGAAAGCTCCTCCTTTTTAATATTCTGAACAGGTCTGACCATTAGTGACGGAGCCCGTGAGAAATACGGCTACCAGATTGTATATATAGTGCATGAATGTCAACACACGCCGCATGCGGGAGTTAATATAAAAACATTTGTAGCAATTGATTATACCACCAAAAAAAGAAACCACTGTTTGCACTTTCTTAAATGTATTTTTTCCCAGGTAATAATCCAGAAAAATATAATTGTCATATTTACATCATACGACATCAGAAATGAATTAATATACAGTTTGATGTGTTTCATTTTTTCTCCACTAGAGAGCATTCTTACAATATTGCGTTCCTTTGGCAATAAATAGTATGATCTGGTTGCAGTGATAAACAAAAGAAGCAGATGAAGCGTACCTATCGTTTCTCATTTGTTTTCAAACATTGCCGTTTACATTAAATATATAAATATTTTAAAATAACTATAGTTAAATAATGATTTGTGAGTAAACAGCTTAATTTTATTCGTTAAATAGTCCTAACAAATGCCACTCTTGATTTCCAAATTCTTTAGATAAATAATTTGGAAATCACTCGTGGCATTACTTATGATAAATAATTTGCTGTAAATAAAGTCTCTTCACAAGCTATTTTATTATTGAGTTCTTTACACACTCTGACAGTTTTACTTCTTGTCTTCACATTTACTCGTTTGCACTTTGGACTCAACTCCACTCTTGCAACTCCTCATATATCCGAGGTTCTTGAGTAGAAGACTTCAGATGCACGTGGAAATTTCTCTACAGACTTTGCAGTTCATTTCATGACTCCACATGGCAGGATCCAGTTCTCACTTTTGCCTGAAAAATTAAAAAAACCAGCCCAACAATGCATCAAAGTACCTTATTATTACATTGTAATTAATAAGTTTTCAACCTTTTTGTTGTTGGAGTTCACCTCTGTACACAGCTCCTTTATCAACAGTGAAATATGTCAATACATGTGTTCCTTAAAGAAGGTGACCACTTTGCAAACATGTTATTATTGACATTTATAACGCTGTTAAAAGTAACAATTTAATATAAACTCCAGCCAGCTGCTAGCCTCATATCCATGTGTTAGTTTTTTTCTCAAACTGGACCACTGCTTATTGTAGCTACCCGAAATTTTCATGATCCTGGATGGGAACCAGTCTGTTATTGGTCGAAATTATGTAAGATAATGTCTTCCCCCCCCTCGGAACTCAAAGCAGTGCAAGTGCACATACCAAAATCACTTAGACACGGCGAGAGGACAAACAAATATAATTTTAATTCCATTCATAAAAATTAAGACTTACTTATATTCATGTAAGTTAGTTTGTGCAGAATTAAGTGTACATTTTTCATAAGTAATGACACGAGTGATTTCCAAATTATCGATAAATTCACGACTCACAAAGTGAGTTCTAATTTATCAACTTATTTATGATTTTAAGTTGTTCTCCAAAATCTAAATATTTTCTAATCATTTTCATGTGCTGCCTCTGTCAAAGTTGTATTTCGTTGTTTTATCACTATCTGGACCAAAGAAAGATGAATGCAGAGGCAAATGGAGAAGACTACCACATGATCTTTATAGGAAACCAGATGTAACAACAACTGTTAAGGCTCGTAGGACATGTGGCACAAATGAGAAATGAAAGAGGACATGAAACTTGAGAATACCTTAGTATGCAGACCAAGAATAATATTAACATAATGTTGAGTGGTTCCGGGTTATGTGGCCATGGTCCATAGTTGGTGTTGATACCAGACGTTTCGCCCTCAACTGCGGAGGGCATCTTCAGTGGCGAGTGCTTCTAGGCGTGTTTCCTGGTCAGAAGATCTACTTAGAGTGAGCGCTGCGGACGTCCGCATTCAACTAATAATATTAACAATTATTACATTAAATGATACAAGATATGATTGGGAAATGTTAGCTTAGGGTAAGGATTCATGGAGAGCTTATGTAAGCATGGATCGATATGCAATAATAGTTCCTAAACATGGAATAGCATAGGAACTAAGACGCATATTCCATTAACAGTACATACAAAGTTCTTCTCTGTGATTTTTACATAATGAAAATTAGTCTCTTGTTGTTCCACGTGATCTGTTATTTCCGCCTGAAATATAATTGAACATTATAAAAATGTTGCAACATGTATATTGCAAATTTATCATTAACAATATTTAAGTTAATGTCCACCGCTGTGGTCTCGAGGTAGCGTACTGCCTTATCACGCAGCGGGCCCGGGTTCGATTCCCATTCAGGACAGTTTTTCTGGGTGAGGTTTTTATTGGGGTTTTTCCTCACCTGTAAGACAAGTGTCAGGAAAATGGTCCTCGAAATCATATGACCATCGCAATCATCATCATTCACATTCATCTTAGATTAAGCTTAGGATTAGGGACTCTCCTGGCGCACCACTATCATCATCATCAACCATCATATCGTGGCAACGTAATCCCGCTTTCCAGGTGCCTCAACCTCAGAAGTGGGTTACAAGTACGCCATGTCAGGAGAGAACACAAGGAATGTCGAAAGACAACCTGGGGCATTTGCAAAAAAAAAGTAAGTTAATAACGGTAATAAAATTAGAAGTGCTCCAGTAACACTCGATATTTATCCCCCCTCGAGAACCAGGATGGCCCAGTCGCTCGGTTCCATTTACTCGACAGAGCAAGCAGCATGATTTGCTGTTCTGACCTCAAATATCAGGATGTCTTCATTTGTTGTCTTGTTTCCACACCAAATTACAGCCAACTTCTTAGTGTCGTTTGATAAATTTACCTTTTATGTACATTTTTAGCAAAATAATTATCTTCTGTAAAGCAAAGAATAAAAATTAATCCTTCCAAAGATATTCCAAAGAAAGGTATTATGAATTTGAAATACGGAAAACTCACTTGGAAAAATTAGGTTTGGAAAATATTACGTCAACCGAATATAAGAGTTACATTTACAGTGCAGATTGTAACCATTGCTCAAGAAAACACAACCTGAAATACAGGTTTTTCTTATATTCAATAGAAAATTTCTTCAAGGAAAAAAATATATATTACACGGGAACTAATTTCTGAGTACAGCTGTCATTTTATATTTTTTGTCACTAGACCTCAATTTACCACTGAATATAATTCAAAGTTACTTCATACAAATGTAGTACTCCACATTCATCTTCACGTTGGTAATTAACTTAATACATGGCATGTCTGCCGTCTTCAAAATGGGAGGTTTTATGGAAATGTAATATAGAGATTAAATTTTAAAAAAATCACCCCACATAAGTAGATATTGTTTGGCGTAAATGTTCAAAATGAGAGGGTTTGTAGAAATGTAATTTACAAATTAAAAAAAATCATCATCACCCACATAAGTAGATATTGCTTGGCGTAAAATTGGATGACGTTGTAGTTACGGTACACTTAGAGACAAAAAGAATGAGCCGCTTCTAAAAGCAGTTATGACCCACTGCGCATGCTCAAAAAGGCAAAGCTGTGATTCACGAGGTAATGTATTGTTAAATGTTTTAAAAAAGCAGCATTTTGGTTTTAATCGTCTTAAATAGTTAAAGAACAGTGAACAAGACATGCTTCTAGATATTTACGAGTGTTCGACAAATGCAATGCTACTCAAATTGCGACATTTCAAATAAAGTTAAACTCTCATTCATAGTGCAGAAGTACAAGACAACCAATATTTAGACAACTGCTATCATACGTTCGAGTAGCGTAGATCGTTAAACCACTTACAAGAAGATTAAATATGTATTAGAGCCAGCGTTCAAATCCTTCAACAATGTTTTTTTTATTGATTTGTATTTTTGCAAAATACATCCTATAAATGATATAACATTTAATTCCTGCCACGTAATCTACGTCCACTTTACACTATATTAAGTAACATTCCTGCCTTCGTAAACTCTGTAACACTCTTTAGCTACCGGAATAAATTTAATTGTGTGTGCAGTACCATGTTTTAATAATAATGCTATACATTTATGTAATAAAAGATAATATAGCTTCATATATTTGTGTTTATTTATTTATTACGTATTAGTGAGAAAGAAGTTTCACCCGTCAATTAAAATATTTAGTTTATATATGTCAAGTCCAGTATGATAATAGCCCATAGATGATGATCAATAATAAAAAATATTATTTTTATTTTTATTGTCCGTCATCCATAGTAATAATAATAACAATGGCATGTATCAAAGGATGTGAAGAATGTAATTAACTGCGGATCAAATTTAACTCAAAATGTACCCATGAAAATGACAAAATATAGAATTCAAAAAGACAGATCAGTAATAACAATTTTAAACGGCGTTTTGTGGGATAAGATCATATAAATGAATACCAAATTAGAAATTCATGATTCGAAGCACTCTAACATACGGTGCAGAAACTTACCAGTTGAATAGAAATTTGAGTTTATAGCTTGTGTTTACTGAAATGGATTGTTCTTGGTGCTTAACTATACATTCTTTTTAGATTTTGTGAGATGCAGACACTAGAATGGTATGGTCATACAAAGAAAAGATTGCCCAGACAAGCTTTGGAATGGATTCCACCTGGGAAAGGAAAGAGAGGTCCACCTAGATTTAAATGGATGGATGGTGCAAGAAGAAGTATGAAGGAGCTATGTCTGGAATAATTGCAATGTGAAGATAGAGAAGAATGGAGAAAGAAGATAAAAATTTAAAAAGCTTTGGGCACATGAAGATTTTTTATTTTGTTGTAAATGTTTATAAATAAATAATAAAAATAGTAATACTTCCAAATAGTAAGATTTTTCTATAAGAATGGATGGACAGAATGAAATAGAAAGCATTTTAACAATTGAAAAGCATGACCTCATCGGGACTGAAGCCACTAAGCGTACGCTGGCTAATTGCCCTTCAAAGGAAGAAAGCAAACGTATTGTAGCTCTACTGTGCAATTAATTTACTCGTGTGAATCGCGCGTTGGAACTGAGATCAAGAGTCGGCCCATTCTTTTTTGTCTCTAAGTGTACATCGCCATCCTTGTATTAACAAAAGTTTCACAACGGTTTGTCCAAAAGAGTCTTGTGGCTGAGGTAAAAGGAAGATTGTCAATTCAATGAATGCACCAATTAACTTATATCAGATATTCAAAGTCATTATAAATTACTTGTAAATTTAACACAAATATTACCTGGATGTTCCCTAGTAACCTGCGGTCACACACCCATTCATTCTTCTTTCACACCTGAAATATAACTACATATTACAAAAATACTGAATTTTATGATATTGGGATGATAATGATAATAATTATAATAAAATATAGACTAAACAATGCACAATGGTCTAAAATTAGCTAACATAACAAAACATGGAGTATTTATAAGAATCCTACTTCCCTACACAACGTCGCCCAGTCATACTGTCCATTTAACTCTGCAGCGGGTCACGTGGTCCAAGTTGGAAAACAGAAACTAAGATGGTTAGATAAGAATGAGGTGAATAGATGGAGACAGTGAAAAAATGGAGACAGAAAAGTAAGAATAGAGAAGAATGTTATGAAGGAGGTGAAAGAGTCGTAGGAAGAAGAAGAAGAAGAAGACTCGTGACAACACTACAGTGTTTCCAAATTTGTATTTAATGTCCCAGTGGAAACTCGGTTTGCACCACTTGTAGTCCTAGGAGCATGGGTCCGTTTGATACGTTCCTTCCCCTACGAGCCTCATAGTCATTCTTGTTTCTTGAATTCAACCTACAGGTTCACTTTAACAGCCTGAAAAACAAGAAAGGCATCATGTCAGCACAACACTCAGAGATCTAGAAAATTTAAAAGTAATACAAGATTCAGCCCTGTACTAGCCTCATCCACAAGACTCTATTGTACAAAATGTGTAGCCAAGAATTGGTACATACCTTAACTACAACTTCATCCAAATAATATCTGCTTATGTGGAGCGATGATTTTATTTTTTTTTATTTTCATCTCTATGTTACATTTCTAGAAAAACCTCTAGTTTTTCAAGTATCACAGTATGATAAAGCGAGGATGAAAAGTGTTGTACTACGTTGTTTGAAGCAGCTATAAACTCTCTTCAATGATGAATGAATCCAACTGACAGAAAACGTGCGGAAATCGGTAGCTGCACACAGAATTAATTCCCATGTTTTTTTTTTTCGTTCTTAAAGAAAATTTTAAATTAAATATAGAAACAACCTGAATGTGATTTTGTTTGAAGTTGTGTTATCTTGAGCAATGATTCTGCACGTAAATAAATATATGTATATTAAATTATTTTATTTTATATAAAGTGACCTGTTTTCACCATAACGTTCATAGAATCAACTTATGTATTGCGAATGAAATCGCCCATTTTGTTGCATCCACCCAGCCTACAATATTCTTACCAAACAGTGTCTCCTCATATAATTTATTTTACACACTCATAGTGCTGGGATTATTTGAATGACCTCCATATACTATTGTTTTAAATCTCACCACCTTCAATTTTGCCTTCTGTTTCTTCATTTCATCAAATTAGTTTCCTACAAAGATAAAAGTTTACAACCGATTAGTAACTAAAATTGATATTTTCACAGTTATTGTGGTAATTGTATAATTTATTCTCCCTATATGTGCAAAATAACAACAGCAAATTATGGGTGTTTTTTATGAAGTGTCTGAATTCAAATAACTTGCAACAGTAACAAACAGAAATGAATTATGTATAGGATCAACTCTGGAAACGCATGATACAGGCTGTATTATATATATATATATATATATATATATATATATAATGGAGATTCTTGTCACAAATTCTCTCAAACATATTAAATTAATAATATATAAAATGGCGATTCTTAAAGTTATGCATTAAAAGTGTGTGAAACAGATCTCTTACTTTAAGACGTAAGAAAATGTGGGTATTTGTGAATAAAGTGCATATTGACCAAACAGAGACATACAGACAGGTGAATGGAGTCAACTCCACAATCTTGATAGAAAACCAGATATAATATAAGGAGTTATGGTTGGTAGACTACGATAAGCAGAACATTTGGAGCATTATAAAAATGGACAAGAGCAATGGAAACTTATTGTAGGAAACAAAGTGGAAAACATTCAATAGGAAGGCCAAGAACAGAGTGGGATAATAACATCTGAAGAAAGTAAATTACAGAGGGAATGATTAGAAAATATTATCTCAGGATATAGATGTATGGAGAGCTTATATCTGCACTGCAATGGATCACAGGTGTCGATGGTGGTAGTGGTAAATAAAAAATTTGAATTAATGATTTTCTTTTTTTGTTTTTCACTATAGAGATTTTCCAAATAGAGGTGGATTACCAAATTTCTGTACATTAGTTTTGTGGAATTTGCATTTGGTTTGGACATATTTCTCTCCTGTTATACACAGAGCCATCATTTGTAAGATATAAATGGAATAATCGGGTTGGTTTAGTAATGGAAATCTAACTCACTGGCACTATCGAACCCATAAGTTCATGGCCACACGGACATAAGTTGTCCATACATCCCTATCCTGAGCTAATGTTTTCCAATCTTCCCCAGTATAATCTACTTTCCTCAAATCATATTTAATATTATTCTCCCACCTCATTCTTCGTCTACTAACTGGGCGTTTTTTCTCTGGTTTTCCTACAAGAAGCTTCCATGCACGTCTTTCATTCCCAATTTGTGTCACATGTGCTGACCTTCGCAGTCTAGGAGACTTTGCTGTTCTTATTATATCTGGCTTCCTATGAAGACCATGTAGATCTCTGTATGTTGTCTTCTCCATTCACCTGTCTGTTCATCTCTCTTTGGTCCAAAAATTTTCCTAAGAACTTTATTCTCTAATACTCGTAATCTCCTTTCATCTCTTAAAGTAAGAGTCCATGTTTCACATCCATATAATATAACTAGTAGAATAACAGTTTTATATATATTTCTTAAAGGAGTTGTGACAAAAGTCTCTGTAATGCATTATAGCTCGCATTTCCACAATTAAGCCTATGTTTAATTTCTTTGTGCATCTCATATCTATTTGTGATTATTGTTCCTAGGTATTTGAATTCAGCCACTCCATCAAAATTTCCCTAATTTGTCATTAGCTGTCCATTTCCATTATATAATGTATTTCTATATGTGACCATATATTTAGTTTTATTGATACTTACTTCCAGTCCCAATTTATTAGTGTTACTTTAGTATCCCCTCGCTATAGCCCAATAGTACTACATCATCAGCTGGTTTAGTAATGGAACATGTGGAAATTATATTTTGTGCTGCAAAGTATCTCGAAACTTTGCTCTATGGCATGAGTCTTAAGAATCCGTACCTAGAGAATGCTACGGCTTTGGGAAAATATTAAGTTGGACATCAGAAAATTACATTCAGAAAGATATTAAATATTGTAAATGGCAATAGATTGGACACACTCTCAGAATGTGTCAAAGAGTGTTTTGGAATGGAATCCACAGGTATGTCCAGTAAAAGTGAAAGCCAAAAATTGCATTGCATAACACAATAATAACAGAAATTGAACAACAAGGAAAATGTTGCCAAGAATTTAGCAAAAACAAAGTCCAGTGGCAGTACTAACAAGGAAACTGTACCTTGTAATTCCTTCCAGAGAATGGTTGTGATATACCAAGGCCATTTCTAAAAAATATCTGCCGTTTTTAACTACAGGGTGGACCGCTCGAATGGACCTAATTTCAATTGCTTGTTACTGGCAAACGGTTTGAGGATAGAAACTGAAAATTGGTATAAAGTTCCATAGTAAGAAAAAAAAACTCACCAAGTTTCGAATCCTGTCGGTAGATGGCACGCACAATAGATACGTTTCTCGTTTCCTTAGATTTAATTGTTTGTGAAAATGGCGACTCCGCAGATGAAAGCGCAAGCTGTTTTGTGGTATGCGGAGTTTAAATCAATCATTAGAGTTCAAAGAGAGTTCCGGCGTGTGTTTAACCGTGATGCTCCAACTGCTAGAAGCATAAAGAAGTGGCGTGATACATTATTAGCTACAGGATCTGTGTTGAAGAAGCATGGTGGTGGTCGCAGAGCATCCGATGAAATGGTAGCAAATGTTCAAGCCGCATTTGAGCGAAGCCCCCGGAAGTCATTAAGAAGAGCTTCGCGGGAACTTCAAATACCAAAATCGACATTACAACGGATTGTCCACAAACGCCTCAAACTGCACGCATATAAAGTGCAGTTAGTGCAACGTCTGGAGCCGAATGACATGCCGAAACGAGTGGAATTCGCCAATACGATGCTGGACCGTCTCGGCGCTGATCCTGACTTCATGACCAAGATTTTCTTCTCGGACGAAGGCCACTTTCCATTTGTCAGGCAAGGTAAACCGGCATAATGTGCGGATCTGGGGATCGGAGAATCCTCACGCTATTCAAGAGCATGTTCGTGATAGTCCGAAGATGAATGTTTGGTGCAGTTTGTCACATAATAAGGTCATTGGACCGTTTTTCTTCGCCGAGAAAACTGTTCGTTGGTACCACATATCTTGACATGCTGGAGCAGTTCTTCTTTCCACAAATTGAAACAACTGCAGCCTAACATCGTTTTCCAGCAAGATGGTGCTCCTCCCCACTGGTCCAATGAAGTTCGTACGACTTTGGACAACATTTTCCCTGGCCGTTGGATTGGTAGGGGAGGACCAATCGCGTGGCCCCCGAGATCTCCCGATTTAACACCACTGGATTTCTTTCTCTGGGGCTATGTCAAAGATAAAGTTTACACCACCCCAGTCAAAGACCTTCGTGATCTTCGTGAGCGCATCATAGAGGCTATTGAGAACATTCCAGAAGACATACTCCAACGTACTTGGCAAGAAATTGTTCATCGCTTTGATATCGTCACAGTGACTGCTGGGGCTCATATAGAGATGTGGTGATCTGGATATCAAAACTTGGTGAGTTTTTCTGTAATATGAACGTTGTTTTAAGTTTCTATCTTCAACCGTTTGCCAGTAACAAGCAATTGAAATTAGGTCCATTCGAGCGGTCCACCCTGTACTAGGCAATAAAATCCAGCGCCAAATATTTCATTTAAACTATAGGGAAGTAATCTTCTTCTTTTCTTCCTTCCAAGTATTAGGCCAACCAAGGCCTGTTACAATCATATAGAAAATTTTCCCCCCAGCGTTTCATTGGACGGCCCAGAGATCTTCGTCCTCTTGGTATATAATTATAAACAGCTTTGGGGATCTGATTTGAACTCATTCTTTCAAGATGGTGTTTCCAATTTAGTTGGTACTGTTTAATATATTCCAAAATTGGCGTAGTCTTCAATTCTTTTAAGATATCGGTGTTCCTTTTCCGATCCCATCTGGTGTAACCCGCTGTTCTGCGCATGAATCTCATTTCACAAGCCGTTATTGTCCTTTCATGTTGTCTTTTTAGTGTCCGTGCTTCACTACCATAGGTCAACACGTCTAGCCAAAGTGTTATATAAACGTAATCTGGTGTTTTTTTTTTGTACAAGGGATGGTTTCATAACTTGATTAATAATTCCCAAACTTTTATTATAACTAGTATTTTTTTTCAGGGATATCCTTTTCATCCCAGATAGAGAAATAATATCCAAGATATTTAAATTGATTAGATCTCTCTAAAATGTTATTCTGGAGACAGATTTTACTTTGTATGGGGTCCTTCCCATGAAATGCCCTCAGGGGCCCCCATCTAGGGGATATGTGGATGGTGACCACAAGGTGCCCAAGCTGAGCAAAACATTGCTTCCACTTACTTGTGTTTTGCTCCTTACTTTTATCTTTAACCGATCTGGTATTTCTTCCACTTACTTATACCAGACTCTTTTAACTTTACTGTCTAACCTCTCTTGGTTAACTCTTGTTTTTTTGACCCCGACGCTATTAGGGCATCAGGGAGTCTTTCCTTTCTTCCATTTCTTCTTTCCTTTATTTTCTTTGATTCTCCAGAAAAGCCTGACCAGAGGCTATAAGATGGCGGCCCCATCACTGGTCTTGCCTTCCTTTGGCTAGCAACCAATCAAAGGGACTATTATTATGCTTTCAAGTCTTATACGAGAATTTCTCGGAAGGATCAAACTAGGTAAGTAATAGAAATCGTAAATTGGTAGATTGGATACCCTCACTACCTGCCGTCCCGCCTCACTTCACTACATTCTTACTCGTGCAGGGAGTCCATCTGCTCTACACAGTGGGTTGCTACTAGTGAATTCTAGCTTCGATTTCTGTGCCTTGCAGTTAAAAATGGAAGATTGTTTGGACATGGCCTTGGTACACTTACCCAAAAAAAGAATGAGTGGACTCTTGCTCGTGCACGTGTATATATGATTGACAAGAGACCATTGTCTCCCTCTGAACAAGAAGCAGCTGTGAGACCAAGAGCGTAACGGTTGCTAATCCTCTCATCGTTATCACCGGGGTGCCTCGCGGTAGATCCTAGGTAGCACCAATTTAAAAAAAAATATTAATGCGAGTTTATTTTAATTTTCTTTTTTAAAAAGTAGGAAAATACAAATATTTAGGATTCGCGCTGCAGACAGAATACACATCCAAGAAAGAGCAGCGGCAGCCATGCGAACATCATACAATATCCCAAATCTGGCCAACTTATCGACAGCAATGCAGTGGCACCAGTTATAACATAAGGCATAGAGGTGATTTTGGAAACTTAAGATCGGAGATCTAATAAGAATAGAAAAAGTCAAAGCAATGTTCATGAAACGGATCCTGAGAATAGGAAAAAACAGCGCCATCTCGTTTTGCTTACGAACTGATGAGAGAGACCTACTTGATAGAGGACATAAGAACACAATTCTATCTACAATCCACAGAACCATACTTACTCCTGGCGCGACAGGCCTACAAGGCCCTTAGCCTACCATCCGGCTGCTGGCCTCACATCCACATGTGCCAATCACAGAGGTAGATGATAATCAGCCAGTGTAGGGGTGACATGTGGTCAGCATGTCGAGTCCCCCAGCCGTTATAGCTGGTTTTCTCAACCTGGATCCGCTACTTATTGTAGCTACCCAAATGCATCACGATGCTGGGTGGGCACCGGTCCCATACTGGCCGAAATACCATGAAAAAATGTCTTTCCCCATGGAGACTCGAACCAGCGCAATCCCGTAGCTCTGCGCCAAGGCTTCCTGCCTCAACCACTCAGCTACGGCTCAGGACCCACAGAACCATACCAGAAATTAATAAGCATCAGAAATAGGAAGAAGAAGGAAATAGACATGGATTTCTACACTACAACTGCCATGCTGGACGACAGATGGACCAGAGAGTGCAACCCCCAGAGACACGTCACAACAGTACATGGGTTTCATAACAAAATATGTGTAAACAAGAAATTCCACGAGCCGGCCGAAGAATGCAAGTGTGTGTTATGTAGGAAGTACCACATCATAACATGTGCGACTATCGCAGACTAAACCACCACTAATGCTCAACCTGAGTGCACATTTCCTATTATTATTTTAATTTTTAACAGAGTTCCTGGACTATCTAATGTAATAAAAATAAGAGTGGAATAATTTACACCCAACTCCTGTGGGTAAGCTGAACCTGACCTTAAAACACAAACCATTATTGGATGTTAAACTTCTTCGTGCTCACATAGAAAATATTTGAAAAAAAAAGCAAAAAAGAGAGCAGTGAATCCTGTCCAGAGGCCATCAGCTTCTACTACAGCTCGAAGTCGATTCTGCATGAATCTGACGAGGTCGCGGAAGAATTGCTGGTCCTCCTCTTCCCGGGTGAGATCTTCCCAGGTAACGAAAACTTGATCCCACAACTCGTCATTTTTTCGAGGGGGTTGGCGGCCATATTTGTTAATCCTCTCCTGTTGTTATTCGTAGACAATGAATATTCAATATGAAATAAAAGGCAAACTCTAACCCCATAACAGAGAATGTCACAATCCTAAACTGAATTAATAAATAACAGGTTAATGCAAGATTGTCATTGTGCCCAAATATTCTAAACCAATCAAATTAAGTTAAATTACATAATATAAACAAATCACAAAGTATGACACAATTTCATATAAAAACATTTTAGGTTAGCAAAGAGAACGTCAGATTAGCTCTGCCATTCCGCATCGGACTTCAGAATTAAACATTGAAGGTTCGAATCCAGCCGAGGAGTTTATAATTCTTGTATTTATGTCAGGTTGCATTTTATTTATTGTTGTTGATATTCCCTAAACTATATATATATATATATATATATATATATATATATGTGTGTGTGTGTGTGTGTGTGTGTGTGTGTGTGTGTGTGTGTGTGTGTGCGATTTTTTACAACAAAATATTATTTCAACGCAATTTTGAGTGACTTTCGGAGCCAGTTATCGCATCAACCCACAAGAGAACACAATTAAGTACTGCTCGGGACCCAGCTCCGTGTGTCTGAAAGGAATTTGCTGTCTCAGCTGTTAGTACTATGAGAAGCAGAGAAGTGTACCTCCTCCCACTCCCCACACTTCCCCCCGCACACACAGAGCTGTAAGTCTTGATGCTGTAGGATGTGTGTGTATCATGGCTCGAGCTGTACGCGCATGCTCAGTGTCGTCTAAATATTCCACCGACCCATTATTTTTTAGGGAAGAATACATCACAGCGTTTATCTGGGAGAAATTGTAAGATGGGTTTCGGGATGCAATGGTTCACAGTTTTATTGTAAGTTGGATGAATTTTATTGTTGTAGAAAGTATAATGATACAACATACGGCACGAATAGCGAATGGAAGAAGGGCGTTTATGAAAACATGAAGGGAAGCGTCCAGTTATTAGGTCCAAAATAATGAGATGAATTGAGTAGAGTGAATGATTGGAAAACTTTAGCTCGTGATAGGAGTGTGTTTGCACTGCAATAATAATAATAATAATAATAATAATAATAATAATAATAATAATAATAATAATAATAATAATAATAATAATAATAATAATAATAATAATAATAATAATAATAATAATAATAATAATAATAATACTAATAATAATAATAATAATAATAATCTTAATAAATAGTGGAAAAATGAATCAGTTAAATTATATAAATATATAAAAACATTCTGAACTCTCAGTTTTTTGAGGTACTCAGCGAAATCCGACCATTTTAAGTTGGGGTTTATCTGAAATCCGAAAATAACAATTGACTCTAGCAAACCGCCATGTTTGATTCGTCGAAACGTATAACTTTGTATATACACATTTTGAGGTACGGTGAGTGTTTAGCTGTTATTATGCTCTAAAAATATTAGTTGTAGTTTACCTGAAACTAACATTTAGAAACCATATTTCATTTATTTAGGCGTAGGAGCACACTCCGGTAATTAGCTAGTAGAATATAAAAAAATTGATTAGCGATAGGAATTGTTGGAAATAAATCTTCAAGTATTCCAGTGTCTAAAAAGAAGTGCATTTATTCTAGTATGAATGTATTCAAACTTACCTAACTTCCATATCCCAAAACCTGAGCTAAATTTTCCATTCGCTCGCGCACTACAGAAACAGAATGGTAATTATCCACGCGAAATTTTAAACCGTTCAATCGTTGCTACGTTACAATGCAACACTACATCGATCAAACCCCCATTCAAACGTAACATTTGGATGTTTGCATTATTAGACAAACAAAGGCATCGTGCCACATGACCTGCTATGAGACTTAATTTTTCTTATTATAGCTGATTGTTATGTAGTCCTGTCTAACATACTGGCGGGCGTCTGCTTTACAAAATTAATATTTAGCCCATCAACTTCTCAATTTGGATCACATCTTACAATCGAGTGGACATGTAATCTACTAGGCTCTGTTCTCATCCTATTTATAGCTTAATCCTGAGTGTGGCGTCCTTCGGGAGAGAAGTAAAGCCGTGTCATAGATTTACAGGGGTTATTTCGTCGTATAACTAAAATTTGTCATATAAATAATTCGTTAAATTATAATTGGTCACATATATCAGCCGGGTTGTCAGCCCTGTATGACGGTCGCTTTTACCTCCAGAACATAGTCTGGTACTCATTTCCGTTTGAGGCTGTGTAGACTCCAGAGCCATTATTCTGCCGGCTTACAAAACCGTACGCCATCAGAACTTGAACCGTCGGCATTCGAGCTTTTAGCATTTGCCTTAACCGACTGCAGGAAACACCATTGGCACCGTTCTTAAATATTTAAAATAATAAAAGTTGTATCTTTGATGGCAGTCGTCCTCAACAAATTAAATTTGTTTAAAATATTCTGCTAGACGTTTAAAAATGGAACCAGTTCCCAACTACCATCAAAGGTACCACTTTTTACACGTTTTATATTAGCTTGACCTGTATCTATCTATGTAACGGAATCTTTCAACGCGATTTTGACCCATTTAAAATCATTGTATCGACTTGAAACTTTGTATACTTGTAAAGGATCCGAGCAATACAATAATTTCATATTTGTTTCTAAAATCCTGGCCAGAATCGTCCGAAAATAAAAAGAAAGTGTCTTTGTATCTATGTAACATAATCTTTGAACACGATTTTCACCCACTTACAAACATTGGATCCGACTTGAAACTTTGTATACTTATAAAGGACCCATGACAATACAGTAATTTAATATTTTGTTTCTAAAATCCTGACCGGAATCATCAGAAAATAAAAAAATAAAAAATTAAAACTGGTATAATAGGTTGCGGACTTGTCGACTTTTTAGTCAATCATTGTAAGAGCTCAGTTGGTAGAGCGGTGATCTCTAGTGGTATGTAATTTCAGTAATCCATAGGCAGCTGGTTCAAATCCGGCTGGGACGATTTTTTTAGAAGAGTATTACTTTTAGCTAATACTACAATAGTATCGAATTTAAAGATATTTGCATTTCTATCTTATTCTGTAAAATATTAATACTAAAAAGTAAAAATAAATAATAGTTTTAAAAAACTAAAACAACACGCTTTATTAGAAAACCGAACTAAAAAATGAAAAATAATTTCAATTTCCAACACGCTTGGGATAAAATTAAAGTGGTCAACAAAAAAATCATCTCCAACACATGTAGAATAAAACTAAAGTTTTCAACAAAATGAGAATAATTTTACCATCAAAAGCGGTGATTTTTACATTTTCTTCTTAGAGACTTTACTTTTACCAATATCTGTTTATTATCAAATATATTAATTGATATAGAGCACCCGTGATCAGAGATCAGTTATTTGGTTCATATGTATACAACTAATTGAGAAACTAAATCCGTTCTATTTCGTTGTGTGCCGTGCAATGAAAAACAATTTCGTGTAAGTAAGTCACTCTTGACTTCCCAACTCCTTTCAAAAAATGTTAAACTGAAAATATATAAAACTATTATTCTACCAGTTATATTATATGTATGCGAAACATGGACTCTTTAATGGAAAAAAGGAGATTACGAGTATTTGAGAATAAAGTTCTTAGGAAAATTTTTGGACCAAAGAGAGATGAGCAGACAGGTGAATGGAGAAGACTACATAACAGTGAACTACATGGTCTTTATAGGAAGCCAGATATAATAAGAACAGTCAAGACGGGTCGAATGTTTGAACGCATTAGACAGTAAAAGGCGTTCTCTGCTGATAAAGTTTTATTCAAACACATTTTTCTTACTCAGAAATCTATTCACGCGGTAATAATTGTAAAGCTACCTAACAAGGTACCTTAAGATCGTAGCTCAAGATATAAACTTATGTGAAAATCCCGAAGGGAACCGATGGTAACCGATGTAGTTTGAAACTTATCCAAGATGTCGGACCTTGAAGACTTCGATCATGTTTTCGGTATACGCGGAGAAGAGGAATTTGATAGAGTCTACCAAAGAATTCAACTGGAAGAACAGGAGAATCGGCGTAATATTGCGCGTCGCAGACGTGTTTGTACAGGATACGGTATTATTTGCGGGATGCAAGCAAAAATGCATTCCTCTATAGCAGACGAAAATAACGGAAGTGGTTTTATCGCTGAGAATTCTGGGTAATTCGTTGCCAATATTACGAAAACGTCAACATTCATGCATGACCGGTTAAGGCGGCCGTTAATTCGATCTCAGCTCACCAGTGATTGGAAGTAATTTGAGTAGAGACTAATGTATTTGCATACGAGTAGACTGCGATGGGCAGAACATGTGGCACGAATGGAGAATGAAAGATGTCCATGGAAGCTTCTTGTAGGAAAACCAGAGGGAAAACGCCCAGTTGGAAGACCAAGAATGAGGTGGAAGAATAACATTAACTATGATTTGAGGGAATCTGTCGCATTTAACTATAAGGCACTAAAATATGGCGCCAAATCTCTCATTTAAACTACAACTCCTGACTTGGTGTACTAGATAACTATGACAACCTGCTGTCACTCTCGTCACGGTGTGTCTGAGGTCGTATCTGGCTGCTCTCCATTCCCTGTAGATGATCGCATCCGTTGCGTAGAACTCAGGCCATATCTGTTCCCTCTTCTCGTCGAGTTCCCTCTGCAGTTCTTTGTAGGCATATGTTGCCGGCACGAGAAGGTCCAGGTGGAGCTCTTCTATGAAGAATGGTTCTTTTGTCAGTATGCATGTTAGGCGTGAAGGCGTGTATTTTGATACGCTTAGCGTTGTCTTTAAAAAGTGTGCTTTGATTTTCTCTATTTCCTCTAGGTTTGCCTTATTTAGGTTCTTCCAAATCACTTCTATTCCATAGGTCATGATTGGTGCTATTTTTAAGCGGAAGATGGTCATTGCTGTCTCCAGGGATAGTTTACTCAGGTTTTAATAATGTTCGTTGCTATTCTGGCCGCTAAGGCGCGTTCCCCAGATATTTGAACTGGTTTACATTTTGCAGTGGGTCTCCCTTATACCGAATGCAGTCATTCGCTGCGAGTCTTCCTCCTTTCCTGAAGGTCATTTTTTACTGTTTTCTTCTCATTTATTTCGAGCTCGTTCTTTTCGGCCCATGCTACGAGATTGTTGATCGCTGTTTGGGCTTTTTCGATGTCTTGGGGTATAATCACCATGAATTTTAAGCTAGGTTTCGAAAGTTCCTTTGTCATCTCCCTCTCTTCGAATCTTCAGCATCCTTAATAATTATTCCTCCCATCTTTCCCTTGTTTTCTATACTAATTGATTGCCTGAGTATTTATTTGTCCCGATCTTGTCACAAATGAGCTTCGTTATCATCACTTCCTTTCGCTCCTAGCTGGAGCATAGGGCCTAGCTGGAGCATAGGGCCTAGCTGGAGCATAGGGCCTAGCTGGAGCATAGGGCCGAAATGAAATTTCTCCATTTAGCTCTATCGTATGATTTGCAACGATCAATTTATAATTAACAAAAAACATCTCCCAAATTTAATATGGAAATGTAAATTAACAAAACTAAAATTATGGCATTTCATGGGAAGGACCCCATACAAAGTAAAATCTGTCTCCAGAATAAAATTTTAGAGAGATCTAATCAATTTAAATATATTGGATAGTATCTCTCTATCTGGGATGAAAAGGATATCCTTGAAAAACTTACTAGTTATAATAAAAGTTTGGGAATTATTAATCAAGTTATGAAACCATCCCTTGTACAAAAAAAAACCTGATTACGTTTATATAACACTCTGGCTAGACCAGTGTTGACCTATGGTAGTGAAGCATGAACACTAAAAAGACAACATGAAAGCAGAATAACGGCTTGTGAAATGAGATTCATGCGCAGAACAGCGGGTTACAGCAGATGGGATCGGAAAAGGAACACCGATATTTTAAAAGAATTGAAAACTACGCCAATTTTGGAATATATTAAACAGTACCAACTAAATTGGAAACACCATCTTGAAAGAATGAGTTCAAATCGGATCCCCAAAGCTGTTTATAATTATATACCAAGAGGACGAAGATCTCTGGGCCGTCCTATGAAACACTGGAGGGAAAATTTTCTATAGGATGGTAACAGGCCTTGGCCTAATACTTGGAAGGAAGGAAGGAAGGAAGAAGAAGAAGAAGAAGAAGAAGAAGAAGAAGAAGATATGCCAACCTGTTCACCTCTAACCAAGTTTTTCCCATTTCATGTATTTCTCCTTCAATAGTCATCTTTCAAGTCATTTTTGTTCTTCCTTGAACCCTGAGGATTGTAGTCCAGTGCACCTCTTTCTATTGCAGTTTGAGTATGTCCAGTCCAACACCGCTTGATTAATTTCAAAGCTTCGCGTAATGAGTAATACGCCCTCGACAAATTGAATTTGGCGCTTCCGCTGCCATTCACATTGCGTAGACAATGTAGCCAACTTATCACTAACTCACTGGCATTATCGAACCCGTAGGTTCATGGCCGCGCGTACGTAAGCTCTCCATACTTCCCTATCCTGAGCCAACTTTTTTCAATCATCCCCTGTACAATCCACCTCCCTTAAATCATAGTTAATGTTATTCTCGCACCTCACTCTTGGTCTACCAACTGGGCGTTTTCTTCTCTCTGGTTTTCCTGCAATAGCTTCCATGCACGTCTTTCATTCCCCATTCGTGCCACATGTCCTGCCCATCGCGTTTAGGGTTACCCATGCCTTCTCCATTCACCTGTCTGTTCATGTCTTTGAGCCTTTGGCATGGGTTCCCTGAAGTAGTCCCCGTCCGGAGAACTGAATGGGGGATTATTTGACCTCCGGAAAATTTTACCACTGTTGAATCCATGTCCACATTTCTTGGCGGTTGTATTTTTACGGTGAAAGATCGTCACTCTTTAGACCAAGGTACTTTTTTCGTCTGGCTTATCACCTTCGACCAGTTAGGCAGCCTTCTCCATTCACCTGTCTATTCATCTCTTTGAGCCTTTGGCATAGCTCTCGGGATCATTTAAGCACGCAAACCACTCCACCACGACAAGGCAAAGATACCATGGAGGGCCTTTTTATTTCGTTACGTAGTGAAATGACACCCTGTATAAGATAGATTATTTTAATTCTAGTAATTGTGTGTTGTAAGGAGGGACTTATCACTAAACTTGCTAACAACTAAACGCTAAACTAATCTGAAGTACTAACTCACCCTATCTTGCCCACGAATGTAGGCGGGTGCTCTGTGGTAGGCGGACTCTTGGGATATAATCCCAGTTTACTTGTGAGCAAACATGTTGACAATTGGCTCTGGCGAGAACATGTGTAATCAAATTGGTCACTAAGACGCTAAAAATAACTTGTTCTGCGATCGAATATTCAGTGACATAGAATAGCCGAAATGATAAAATATCAGATGATAATAGAAGAATATAAAACAATGAATGAAATATTTTATTTATTGGAAACTATAACATTTTTTTTAAATTTCCGCCATAAATCATACCTTCCAAAATTTCCCACAACTAAGTATCACGAAAAAATGTATAATAATACTGGTACTCTAATGTTTAAAACAAAATTGATTAATAAATTTAGTGGGTTTGGAGGAAGATCAATGGATGAACAGAGAGGAATGGTTTTTGGTTTCAGGAAGACGGAGGCAGCTGTCATGATACCGGATGGTGATGAAATTTAGTTTACTTGGTTACATGCATACTATTTAACTTTCTATCATAACTTTTATATGATTCTTTTAAACTTTCACCTCCACTGGTATAAAATAATTCTCTTTGCTAAAGGAAATGTCCAATAATTCGATTTATATTTCTGTATGAAAAATATTACATCCATGTAACGATATTTTTGCTACCGGAGTATTGGTTTTAATTTTAGGTTAATAAACGTAAATTTTTCACAAAACAAAAACAGGGAAATAATAAACAATTAAATTATTTGTAGCATTAAAACATTATGTTATATTACTACACTTTAGGCTTTAGTGCACAGAGGAACGCCATTAATAGGTTATCGCTGTTACAAATGAAAAAAAAAATCGCAATTTTTAGCGTCATTGTTGCGGTACCAACATTAGTATGGGAAATTTTATGTTCAATATCATCTCAACTCGAGATATCATACATTCAATGTAAAATGATGGTTGAACGTTTTGGATTATGAAGTTGCCATAAAAACATTTTTTCTCATGGATTTAGATGAAAACACTAATGTGCTAGATGAAGTAAATTTAAATTGTCAAACTGAATTGAGTGTTGTAAATAGAAATGAAAGAATGTTATACTAATAAATTTTCTTTTTATTTCAGGTGGAAAATCTATTTAAAAAACTTGAAGCCTTACCAGAAAATATAAAGAGAGCTGCTTTCAACAAAATTCAACAGAAGTTACCAGTTAAGGAAACATGTCAAATTAAAACAGGTTCAAATTGTTTTAATCAGCTATTTAAGTTGTATTTATTTTTATAGAAACAAGATAGGCCTACTGCAGGTTATGATAAACTGTTCATTAGAATATTTATCAACCATATCCGTGTGTGAACATTTATTATTCAAAAGCTTATTTGGAAAAAACGTTTTAGTTATAGATAGTTAACCTTAAATCTAGTGACTCAAATCTGGTATTTATCTCCCTCCCTATGATTTTCACACAGCATGCTTATCCCACTGTTGCACTACACACATTTACCATTTGTAATAACATTTTGTACTATTTTAAACATTTCTTACGATTTTTAAATATCTATGTAATTACACAAATATTGTAAGTCAAGTTCGAAAAAACCGCACTTAAACTAGCATGAAATATTTTCAAAGTCCAACAGAACAACAGTGCGCATGCATCAGAGTTTATAGAACCAGCGATAACACACAATCGAACCACATCGATTATCATCCTCGATTACTATCGGTCGCTATGAAATTTAAATGACCAATATTTGCAATAAATCCCCAAATCTATGTTAAAAAATATATTGATAATGTTAAAATACCAAACATTTATTAAAAATGG
Organism: Diploptera punctata; assembly: GCA_030220185.1. Taxonomy (NCBI): domain Eukaryota; kingdom Metazoa; phylum Arthropoda; class Insecta; order Blattodea; family Blaberidae; genus Diploptera; species Diploptera punctata. The sequence goes on from JASPKZ010009794.1 coordinate 95,950, forward strand.
GTGTACACTTATCACTCCCTAACGCTGATCCAACCAGCGATAGAAATATCATAGACTAAGTAATGTACTCTGTTGAGAAAATAGCAGTTAGCATCACAATATTGTCTAACAGTGTTATAATATTATGATTTGCATATTTAAATAAATACTTCAAAATTGTCTAATAATGTTATAAAAATTGTTTGAAAAAGTTTAAAATATTAAATAATGTTAGTAAATACAGAAGAAGAGCTGGCTGTTGTAGGATTCAGGTCGCAAAAAATTGTCTATCTAATATCTTATTCCACTGATGCACTAAACACTTTTAAAACATTTTGCAACACTTTTAGACACATTTTAAACATCTCCCAATGTTGCAACAATCTTTTTTATATATTTACGTAAAACATGGTCGTGCTACATTGCTTACTTGCTACTCTCTGCTATTTTCCCTCCTCTTCCTATGTTGTTCCAGCGTTGCCACCATCAACAACCCAAAATACTCCAGATGTTGCCAACCATTTCCATGTTCCGTGGATTTCACCTACGTTAGAGTAATTGATTTGTGTTACAGTAATTGATTTAGGTTTGGTTAGCTTTTAGGTTCCTTGCTTTTTAAATGTGATTCCACGTTCCCTGGATTTCACCTACGTTACAGTAATTGATTTGTGTTACAGTAATTGATTTAGGTTTGGTTAGCTTTTAGGTTCCTTGCTTTTTAAATGTGATTTGATATGTAAAATAAATTACCTCTTCATATCTGTTATTCTATGAAAAATTCAAATTATCAGACGGTTACCACGTAAAATCATATTTCCACTAGTTCATTTCGTGTTAATTATACATTTTTAGACAAGTTCTGGGAATTTTGTGTCAATGTTGGTCATACTGATTTCACATACATATACCGCCAACTGCTGGAGGTTACATTTATCTACCTGGGATAATTGGAGCACTAGCGCATGCGCACTGCGATTCTATAGAACTTAGAAGAATTTTCTTGCGACCCGAAGTGTAGCATATCCGAAGAACTATAGTTTACAACAATATAACTGAAAAATTAAGCGCTAGTAGAAGTGCAGTTGAGCCTCAAGTTCTACAAAATCACAGTATGCATGCACGAGATGCGTAAATGCTTCTTGTAACTTCTGCTAGAGGCACTGAAATGGGTTTTACCAACATTTGTCATTAATTCCAAACTATATTTCAAGAAATTAACTTCATTTTGTTAGGTTCCAATGTGATAAGTTAGTAAAATAAATATTAAGGACCACCAGTTTTAGACCAAACATCCACAGCACGAAACTGTTAAATTTATTTTCCTTTTAACAAATGAAATAATTAGGAATTGAATTAGCCTATCCTACTCTGCTCTTTAAGTAAAAAAAGTGTTAATTTGTTTTAGGGGATTCCAGAACAAATGAATGTAAGAAGCAGACATGCAGTAAACTAAACATTGAACGTGATGACGAGGTTCATGAAAGAAAACAATCTGAAGTTGTATTGTCACCGAGTAATAGTACAGGTATAACATACACTCATACAACAGGTCCTGGATTTGTAGGTTTTAACTTCCGCTCCCCTCCCCTCCCTTTGTAATTACAAAATTTCAACATGTTTTTCTGTTTCATTCCCACTGTATCTGAATGTGTGAATCCTATAACTAACTAACTCACTGGCATTATTGAACCCATAGGTTCATGGCCATATGGACAAAAGCTCTCCAAACATATCTATCATGAGCAAATATGGTTGGTTGGTTGGTATCTAATGTCGAGCACTTGATAATGAAATCATTCGCTCTCTTGCACTCCAATATTTAGCAGAAAGGAGTACAATAAACTAGTTGTAACCGTTTAGTAGTAGGCACCACATGTGGTGGTTACATCACCCATAGAGAGAAAGTAGGTATAGGAAGGAAGGAGAAATGAACCCCTAGGCCTCGAGTACTCTAATACCATCAGGGTCGAAAGAAACAAGAGGTCAGTCAAGGGAGACTGGATAGAAAAGTTGAAAGAGGGAATTGGTATGGGGAGGAGAAGTAATACCAATTCGGTCAAAAAAGAAAAACTCATCAAGCTGACCAGTGCTTGTTGGTCAGTAGCCCTTCCCTTCCGTTCATCATGCATAAGCATGATTACTAACAGCTGCACCATGAGAAGGTGAGGGATTGGACACTAGGTTACTGTCCAGGTCGGTTCCTTTAAGCCTTCAATGGAAGGAATTAAAGGGTCTCCTCTCTGTTAAAAACAGTAGCCCTTCTGCAGCCTCATGAGCAAATATTATGTTATCCATAATTATTCCAAATTTTTAGTTTCTTTCACTTGCTTTATTTGGATTCCTTCCTCCAATATTAAATTTTCTCTTTCATTGCTATTTACTGCCAGATATTCTGTTTTTTGTAAATTTACTGTGAGACCCCATGAGTCAATAAATCTATTCTGGGTTGGAATACGACGTATTTAAATCTTAAATTAAAAACTCTTGTTTTTTCGACACCAACACTATTAGGGCATCCGAGGGCTAGGGAGTCTTTCCTTTCTTCCATTTCTTCTTTCCTTTATTTTCTTTTCTTCTCCAGAAAACCTGACCAGAGGCTATAAGATGGCAGCCCCATCACTGGTCTTGCCTTCCTTTGGCCAGCAACCAATCGAAGGGACTATTATTATGCTTTCAAGTCTTATACGATCTCTGGGCCGTCCTATGAAACGCTGGAGGGAAAATTTTCTATAGGATCATAACAGGCCTTGGCCTAATACTTGGAAGGAAGAAGAAGAAGAAATATAACATCAGAAATGTTAAACTTTTATAGGAAGAAATCACAATGAGGTTTAATTTAAGATTTAAATTAAAATGTTTTATACCTCACCTCATACCCAGTCTCCTAATTATACCGGTTTCAAAGCTTAGGCAGCTTCATCTTCAGTAATTTCTTGTAGACTGATGTTATGTTGATCAGAAACCTGCTTCTTCCTCCCTCAACAGAGGGATAGTGAGGTGAGTTATAAAACATTTTATTTTAAATATCAAAAAGTGTCTTATTTAAGAATTGAATTAATGTTTTTATTACCTCACCTCATATCCTTTTTTTTCTAGACTGCAGTTTCAGAGCTTATCTCCATCTTTAGTAGCCTCTGGTCGACCGGGTTATGTCGTTTCTTGGCGGTTTTCTTCTTACTTCTTACCTCTGGATCAGGTCAAAATTTGCGGGAGTTTTGAAATTCATGAGTTTATCTTTCTTGTTTTCTAGCTTCTGTATTGATTAAATGCTTTTCAGACCAAGAATGGGCTGCTAAGTTTAACATTCGATTGGCCCCAAAGAATGAATACAGCCTAAACAAGATAATTAAAACCAATAAAACTGAAAAAAATTGGAGAAGAATATAAATCAGGAATATATCAGATCAAATGTAAGGATTGCGACAAAATCTATATAGGAAAAGCAAAAAGAAATTTAAAAACCAGATTGGAAGAACACCTTAGAAATGTAAAAAAGGGTGAAGTGGACAAGTCAGCTGTAGCAGCCCATGCTTGGTCTGAAAAGCGTTTAATCGATGCAGAAGCTAACCTAATCAAACGCATAGATAAACAAAAAGAACTCTCAGTCTGGGAAAAAATCCACATCCAAAAAAAACAAGAAAGATAAACTCATGAATTTCGAAACTCCCGCAAATTTTGACCTGATCCAGAGGTTCATCGGTCCACCGATAGAAGTAAGAAGAAAACCACCAAGTAACGACATAACACCGATTGACCAGAGGCTACTGAAGATGGAGATAAGCTCTGAAACTTCAGTATAGAAGAAAAAGGATATGAGGTGAGGTAATAAAAACATTAATTTAATTCTTCAATTAAACCTCATAGTGTTCTTTCCCTATGAAAGTTAAATCAATAAGTGTCTTATTTATCACTCACCTCATATTGTTCTTCTTATTTGACTATAAACTAGTTTCGGAACATAGTTTCTGTTCCATCTTCAGTATCGTCATGACCGTTGTTCTGTCATCTTGAAGAGCTGTCCTTCTCTCCTTCCATTGGCTGACCGAAGAACCTTGAAACCAGGTCATTCTCACCGGGAATTTCAAAGTTCATCAATTTCTTCTTTTCGCTCTTTTGAATGTAGATCTTTTCCCAAACAGTAAGTTCTTTTGGTTTTTGTATTTGTTTTAATAATTTAGCTTCTTTCTCGATAAGATGTTTTTCAGACCATGCATGGGCAGCCACTGCAGATTTTTCTACTTCCCCTTTCTTGACATTCCTGAGATGTTCTTTCACTCTAGTTTTCAAAACAGATTTTTCTACTTCCCCTTTGAAAACTAGAGTGAAAGAACGTCTCAGGAATGTCAAGAAAGGGGAAGTAGAAAAATCTGCAGTGGCTGCCCATGCATGGTCTGAAAAACATCTTATTGAGAAAGAAGCTAAATTATTAAAACAAATACAAAAACCAAAAGAACTTACTGTTTGGGAAAAGATCTACATTCAAAAGAGCGAAAAGAAGAAATTGATGAACTTTGAAATTCCCGGTGAGAATGACCTGATTTCAAGGTTTTTCTGTCAGCCAATGGAAGGAGAGAAGGACAGCTCTTCAAGACGACAGAACAACGGTCATGACGATACTGAAGATGGAACAGAAACTATGTTCCGAAACTAGTTTATAGTCAAATAAGAAGAACAATATGAGGTGAGTGATAAAAAATTCTACCTTAATGAATATACCTCATGGTGAGAATTCCTAAAATAAGTAAGTGTCTTATTTATTTATTAAATCTCCAAGATTTGGAGCCCTATTTTTCAAATGTATTTTAGGTTATAGTTAAAATATAAAAGAAATGTGTCTTATTGTTTTGTTGCTTAAAATATATTATTTTGTTTTAGAACATGCTGTTAGCAGAGGTCGTAAAACAAAGAGAATTAGTTATGCTTACTTACATGAGTATGGAAAAACAGATGAAGGAAATGAAGCGAAAGAGGAAGCTGACAATGAAAAAACAAAAGAAATTAAATGTGAAAATAATCTAATTAGATCAATCCAAATTGATTATTGCAATAATCAACTTAACGACAAACATTTTGCAAACAATTTACAACTGGTTAACGTGAAGAAAGAGCCTGTGGATAATGAAGATCCAGTTACTTCATCACAAGTTTTAAATTCAACTTTTGAGATTCAGGAAGATGAAAAACAAGTTAAAAGAGGTAATGTTTATTTTAGCACAGATGGGCACTTGGCAGAATTTAAAAAAAAAATGTACAAAATAATGTTGTAGAATTTGTAAAAAAAAAGCAAGACAGTGAGGTTTAAGTGTCGTATCTATGAACGCATTAGACCGTAAAAGTCGTTCTCAGCTTGTACTCTGCTGAGAAAGTTGCATCCAAAGACTTTTTGCGTACTCAAAAATCTGTTCATGCGATAATAATTGTCGAAATCCCTAAGCTGCCTGGTGAGGTGACTTTGCAGAGAACGAATCGTGAGCAACCTGATGGGAACCGATGTACTTTGAAACCTTGCTGCTTTGTCCAAGATGTCGGACCTTGAAGACTTCAATCATGTTTTCGGTATACACGGAGAAGAGGAATTTGATAGAGTCTATCAAAGAATTCAACAGGAAGAACAGGAGAATCGGCGTAATATCGCACGATGCAGACGTTGTTGTATACGGTATTATTTTCGGGACGCAAGCGTAAATGCGTTCCTCTAGCAGACGAAAATAACAGAAGTGGTTTTATCGCTGAGAATTCTGGGTAATTTCCTGCCAATATTACAAAAAAAACTTTCATGCATGACCAGTCAGCGACTCGCTAATTCAAACTTTGCGCGTTTTCACGGAAAACTCAGCTCACCAGAGACTAATGTATTTGCATGTGGCCCTAAATGTTATTAAATTATGTCATCTCATATTTTGTCTTCATTTTACCGATTTTATATATCTATAATGGCATAGCGCAATGTTGAGCCATAGGGCCGCATGCAAATACATTAGTCTCTAATCAAATTACTTCCAATTACCGGTGAACTGACTTTCCGTGAGCAAGTGCAAAGATCGGATTAGCGACCCACTAACTGGTCTTGCATGAAAGTTGTCATTTTCATAATATTGGTAAAAATTACCCAGAATTCTCAGCAATAAAACCACTACCGTTATTTTCATCTGCTAGAGGAATGCATTTACGCTTGCATCCCGCAAATAAAACCGTATACGACGATGTCTCATCGCATGATATTATGCCGATTCACCTGTTCTTCCAGTTGAATTCTTTGGTAGACTCTATCAAATTCCTCTTCTCCGCGTATACCGAAAACATGATCGAAGTCTTCAAGGTCCAACATCTTGGTTAAAGCAGCTAGGTTTCAAAGTACATCGGTTCCCATCGGGTTGCTCACGATTCGTTCTCTGCAAAATCACCTCGCCAGGTAGCTTAAGAATCTCGACAATTATTATCGCATGAACAGATTTTTGAGTAAGCAAAAACGTCTTTGGATGCAACTTTCTCAGCAGAGAACAACTTTTATGGTCTAATGTGTTCATAGATACAACCCATAGGCTCCTTTGTAAGGAGGTATTAGACCAAGTTAATTTTTAGTTAGCTTATTTGCTCATTTGATGTCATGGATGGCATGCGGTATTACTAGGATGTTGAGGTCAGTAAATTTTGCTTAGAGGCCTCTTCTTTCAGGCTTAAGGATCTTTTATGAGCCTGAAAATCTTCAGACTCGCAACCCATGGCTTTAAGTCCCATCCAGAGGACTTGCTCCTTGGATTTTTCTGTCCTAGAAAAATCCATTGGCCCTTGCTGGGATTGAACCTGCAACCCTCAGAACTAGCATAACTAGTCTGCCGCAGCCAGCTTAGACCGGTATTGGAGACCAATAATTCATGAATGCCATCCATGTAACTTTACCTTATCATTGTGGAATGGTCGCAGGGGCTATGCTGGCAGTAGCATTGCTGCCAAAAGTGTTACCCAAGCCCTTAGGGTAGTAGTAGGTTAAGGCTCCTATCTTTCTAGACAATCAACATGAGATGTCAACCCTGCATGATGACTGTGTTTACTCCCAACTAATATGTGTTACTCATTTCCTTTAGTGTCTGAGTCAACCCCAGGACCATCAGAATGTTGTTGTTTTCAAATGCTGGGCCTTGGCACCGAAGCCATTAGCGTCCATCAGAATGTTAAGAAAGTTTAAAAATCCTGACCCTATGGGACTCAAACACTTGACTTTGCAACTTGTAGCATTTTGCCTTAACCAACTATGCTATGATGTGACCTTTGTTTATTGTCCCTCTTACTAATAATCCATATATAACTTTTATACAAGGTTTATACACATCTCAGTTGAAAATTCTTACTAATAAACACTGTATTAGCTGTTCAGTGTATAAGAGGTGTACAACTTTACATGGGAGTCGTTATACATGCCTCCAGCCTTGTTTAAGGATTGTATAACTAGACAAAATGTCGGACTTCAAGATCAACTGTTTGTTTTCTTATGATATTGATGAAAGTTTCCTTAAATTTAACTCAAAATGCAACACTTTAACGACTGTTTGATGGATGCACAGGGCATAAATAATATTGATAAAGCTCTGGGTAGGAAAATAAAGACATCATAAAATGCCTTTCATTACACTCATTCTCGATTAGGCCTAACAATATTTTAAAATTGAAAGTTGATTCACAAAAGAATATGTTCTACAATAATTGCTGTAGAAAAGATTAACCTGAATGTAGTTTAAATGCTTCATAATATTATTTTAAGAAAACTTTCTTGCATCTTTAATACATAACACACACACCGATATAAAAATGTATTTAAGTATAGAGGTACTATTATTGCAAGAAGCTATATGTTAACTTGATAGTCTTGTGGTTAGAGATTCTGACTAAGATCCGGAGGTGGTCATAGGTTCGATTCAAGATCAAAACATAATTTTTTTTTTTTCCGCTTAAAACGTTATTTTGTTGTCGGTAACATTTGCTACTATTTTGAACGTTTTCTAACGCATCTTAAAACACTTCATATAATTCATAAGTAATGGGAAAAGCTTTTATTAGTTTCCAAGAATTGATCAAAATTCTTGACGTTAGATGACAGCACATTATCTGTGAAACCAATTCTACAATATATTTGACATAGCGTAAAGGGAAATGTAAATAAATTAAAACACACTTATTTTTTTCCGTACCTCCCCAATTGGGAATCTCTATTAATTCTTATCCATATTCATTTCTTACACAATTAATCACTAGTTGATGATGTTTTATTTCTGTTACAAACTGCGAGTAATATTGTTCTGACGTCATTATGATGACGAATATGTGACGTATTGTGTATAACTGCTGTTTTGTTATATAGATCCGGCACAACGTTTATTAGTAAGGAAATTATACGTGATCTACATCAGGCTTATGTATTGTATAATTAAACAACTGATGAAAGCCTGTATAAGAGATTTTTATTAGTAAGACTGTGTATGTAAATAATTTGTATGCTTGATGTTTAAATGCAGTATTATTATTATTATTATTATTATTATTATTATTATTATTGTTTTTGTTGTAGTTGTAGTTGTTTTTGTTATTGTTTTTGTTTTTGTTTTAATTTTTGTTGTTATTTTTATTATTTATTTTATTATTATTATTATTATTATTATTATTATTATTATTACTACTACTAAATGTTTTATTACTAATTTTATACTTCTCACTGAAGGACAAATTATATTTGAAGAGATAAATTATACGCTCTGACTGGGGTTTAAACCCAGGACCTTTGGCTTTCTATTCCAATGCTCTACCAACTGAGCTACCTGAGCACTCCAATCTAAATGCAACATTTTTCTCTTATACATTGTTAATTCCCGAGCACTGGATGCTACAACCCTTTACTCGATTACCCAAATGGCGGCTTATTTAAGAAGACATTTATTGGGAATTTAAACACTACTTTATAAAGCCAGTATAAGAGAAAAATTTGCATTTAGATTGGAGTGCTCAAGTAGCTAAGTTGATAGAGCATTGGCATAGAAAGCCAAAGTTCTGGGTTCAAACCCCAGTCTGGGCATATAATTTTTCTCTCCAAATATATATATTTTTTGTAGCGGTTTCAAGATTTTCTCGGAGTTCAGCAGGGCATGTGTACTGGCGGAAGAGAAAGAAAACCTCACACAGTGGTATTTATAGCTGCAGTGAATGTAGTTTTATAACTCGCAGCAGATCTCTGATGGAAGTACATACTAGACGTCACACAGGAATTAAACCATACGTGTGTCAAGAATGTGGAAAACGTTTCCCACAATCTTCAGGTCTCAGTAAGTAGCTCACATTAAGAAATAGTTTTTAAGAATTATTTTTTATCACCATGGGTCAATTAACAAAACTAAAATTATGGCATTTCATACAAAGTAAAATCTGTCTCCAGAATAAAATTTTAGAGACATCTAATCAATTTAAATATCTTGGATATTATCTCTCTATCTGGGATGCAAAGGATATCCCTGAAAAAATTGCTAGTTATAATAAAAGTTTGGAAATTATTAATCAAGTTATGAAACCATCCCTTATACAAAAAAAAACACCAGATTACGTTTATATAACACTTTGGCTAGACCAGTGTTGACCTATGGTAGTGAAGCATGGACACTAAAAAGACAACATGAAAACAGAATAATGGCTTGTGAAATGAGATTCATGTGCAGAACAGTGGGTTACACCAGATGGGATCGGAAAAGGAACCGATATCTTAAAAGAATTGAAGACTACGCCAATTTTGGAATATATTAAACAGTACCAACTAAATTGGAAACACCATCTTCAAAAAATGAATTCAAATCGGATCCCCAAAGCTGTTTATAATTATATACCAAGAGGACGAAGATCACTGGGCCGTCCTATGAAACGCTGGAGGGAAAATTTTTTATAGGATTGTAACAGGCCTTGGCCTAATACTTGGAAGGAAGAAGAAGAAAAAGAATTTGCACTCTTGCACTGCAATATTTAGCAGGAAGGCTGGTCTCTTCTACAAAAGCTGGACAACGCAGGAGATGGTTTTGTTCCATATCTTCATTTACATTGACTGGGCTCGTGGGCTAGTGGTCACCATTTCAGTCTACAGTTGATGAGGTCCCGGGTTTTAAATCCCAGTCAAACCATGGAAATTTTTCTTTCATTTTCATTCCTGTGGTTTCCCCTGGTCTGGAATTTAGATTAACACATTCAGTACCGTAAACCAGTTAAGGCGTTTAAAGAGGCTATCGTGTATGCGGCCATCGGTCAGTTAACTCGTTCTAGAGTGGGCGCAAACAAACCGCGTTTATATTGTTTATTTTTTATTTCACTCACCTCATACTTCATAACTCCTAGCATACCCAGGGTTTCATCACGTGTCACGTTCACAACTGACGTCCGGCTGACTTCTATCCTGCAGACTGACCTCCGCGCCATCTGATGGCTGACCGAGCAAAATAAAAAATAAACAATATTAAAAAATCTCATAGTGTTATTTCCTATCTACATAACTTATTAATCCGCGAGGTCAGTCTGCAGGAGAGGACACCATTGGATGTCAGTTGTGAACGTGATACAGCATTGAGAATGTCACAAATACAGTGACGAAATCTAGATCTGCGAGGGAGTTAAGAAGTATGAGGTGAGTCAAGAAACAACTCAACAGAATTTATTTTGTTGCTTATTTTTACAGATTTACATATGAAGCGTCACCGAGGTCAGCGTGATTACGCATGTGATTTTTGCGACTACAAAGCTTATACCAACGTAGATAAAATGCGTCACATGACGATACATACAGGAGAGCGAAACCAGATTTGTCAGTACTGTGGGAAAGCTTTTGCTAAAGATTCAACACTCAGAGACCACGTTCGTAGTATTCACGAGAAGACATTGAAATATATTTGTAGCGAGGTAAGATTATCATCATCTTTGTAGTTTAATTAAATTTACAGTGGGAAGAAACACTATGAGGTATTTATATTAATAAATGAGTTGGAGAAAATGTTTTAACATCTCACCTCACAAAGTTTGCATGTCTTCACGATACCGGTTTCAAAAGTATGGTATTACTTCCACCTTCAGTCAAATTTCAGCTGTTGAAATTTCGTTGTTAACATCATCTTCTGAACCGCCTAATACTCAAGTTATGTAGATAGGAAATAACACTATAAGGTTTTTTTTTTCCCCCTCCTTTCACTCACCTCATACTTCATAACTCCTCACAGACCTAGGTTTTGTCACATCATTTGTGACATTCTCAATGCTGTGTCATGTTCACAACTGACATCCAACAGTCTTCTATCCTGCAGACTGACCTCCACGCCATCTGATGGCTGACCGATGAACTTCCAAATCAATCCCCTCTCCTTATAACCGGGTATTTCTAAATTCATAGTTGTGTTTTCATTCTTGCAAATGTAAATTTTTTCCCAAATTGTGAGTTCCTTCGATTTTTCCAAATGTTTAAGTAATTTTGTTTTGGTTTCTATTCTATGTTTTTCTGACCAGGCATGTGCAGCTATTGCAGATTTTTCCGTTTCTCCATTTTTAACATTTCTGAGGTGTTCCTTTAATCTTGTATTTAGGTTCCTTTTTGTTTTTCCTATGTATATCTTTTCACAATCATTACAATTAATTTGATAAATTCCCGATTTTTTTGCAGTATTCAATCTTTTCACTTTTGTTGGTTTTTATTAAATTACCTAAGCTGTAATCATTTTTCGGTGCTAATTTAATGTTGAATATGAACTAGTGAAAGGAAGGAAAAATAAACAATGCCTAATACTTGCATGGATGATGATGATGCTATTTCTTCATCCCGATGTCTTTTTTTAAACCATCTCCTTTTTGTGCCTAGGCTTTCGTTTGTAGATTGTTTAAACATTAAGTTACGTAGATAGGAAGTTCACATACCATCCTTTAGTATTTGACAAGTTTCAGAAAATCTTCAACAAATTCAACATTAAATTAGCACCGAAAAATGATTACAGTTTAGGTAATTTAATAAAAACCAACAAAAGTGAAAAGATTGAAGACTGCAAAAAATCGGGAATTTATCAAATTAATTGTAAAGATTGTGAAAAGATATACATAGGAAAAACAAAAAGGAATCTAAATACAAGATTAAAGGAACACCTCAGAAATGTTAAAAATGGAGAAACCGAAAAATGTGCAATAGCTGCACATGCCTGGTCAGAAAAACATAGAATGGAAACCAAAACAAAATTACTTAAACAATTGGAAAAACTGAAGGAACTCACAATTTGGAAAAAAAATTTACATATGCAAGAATGAAAATACAACTATGAATTTTGAAATACCCGGTTATAAGGAGAGAGGACTGATTTGGAAGTTCGTCGGTCAGCCATCAGATGGCGCGGAGGTCAGTTTGCAGGATAGAAGGCCGTTGGACGTCAGTTGTGAACGTGACACAGCATTGGGAATGTCACAAATGATGTGACGAAACCCTGGGTTTTGCGAGGAGTTATGAAGTATGAGATGAGTGAAATAAAAAATAAACAATTGTTTAAACATGTTAGTGACTTTATTCCATTCTACAGTAATTACAAAAATGACTACTAGATGGTTGTGTTTATAAAGTGTAACTGTGTTTACAGTGTGGATTTACAACATACAGAGCGAACAATCTGAGAGTACATGTTCGCATGAGACATCGCGGTGATTACAATAACCACGTGTGTCCGGTGTGTGGAGCAAGTGTCAAGCAACGTAATGCATTTCTGGAACACATGCGTTCACACACAGGAGATAAACCATTCAGGTAAAGTATCATCATTCCTTGCATCAAATTAGAAAATAACTTAAGTCAGTTGTGAACGTGACACAGCATTGAGAATGTCACAAATGATGTGACGAAACCCTGGGTTTGCGAGGAGTTATGAAGTATGAGGTGAGTGAAAGAAAAAATAAGCAAAATAACTTAAGTGTTTGAAGTATTCAGATAACAGAATTCGTTATGAGATTTGATAGTATATTACAATGCAAAGGTGGGAAGTGGTTTTTACAGAAGTGAGGAAATGATTAAAAACTGAGCAATATTGACGTTTTTAATTTCCGAGATTTTGTAAAACACTTCATAAACTTGTGTTGTACATTATTTTTTTGCACGATGCTGTTTTCAAAATAATAAATAATAGTAAAATAATATCTTTATATTAAATTAATGTTGGGAAGTAAACATTATGAGGTATTATATTTGAAGAGAAAAATTTTTGCCTAGACCGAGACTCGAACCCGGGACCTTTGGCTTGCTGGGCCAAATGCTCTACCAACTGAGCTACCGAGGCGTGTTACAATCTAGATGCAAATTTTTCTCTTATACACGTTGTAATTCCCTGTCATCAAATGCTTTTGAAACCATTGTTTCTATCTTTGCAAATGGCGGCTTCTTAGTTAAGAAGACATTTATTGGGAATTTAACATTACTTTATAAAGCTAGTAAGGCTTCTAATGATGTTTTTATCATTAATTTAACATTTCTCAATGAAAGATAAATTATATTTGAAGAGAAAAATTTTCGCCTAGACCGAGACTCGAACCCGGGACCTTTGGCTTGCCGGGCCAAATGCTCTACCAACTGAGCTACCGAGGCGTGTTACAATCTAGACGCAAATTTTTCTCTTATATACGTTGTAATTCCCTCTCACCAAATGCTTTTGAAACCATTGCTTCTATCTTTGCAAATGGCAGCTTCTTAGTTAAGAAGACATTTATTGGGAATTTAACATTACTTTATAAAGCTAGTATCGCAACTCGCCTCGGTAGCTCAGTTGGTAGAGCATTTGGCCCGGCTAGCCAAAGGTCGCGGGTTCGAGTCTCGGTCTAGGTGAACATTTTTCTCTTCAAATAAAACTAAATTTTATTTTTATTTAATTAATAAATATGGATTTTCATCAAGTAAACACCAACTCAATTGATTAAATATTACAGTATAGTTATTTAGTTATTTATAGGTTGGCAACCCCAAAAATTTAGCAAACTGAAGTTTGAATCATGGTCGTTATTGCTGTAAGTACGTTATATGTTACAGATGTGACAAGTGTGACAGCTCGTTTGCTTGTCATGCGAGGTTGACTGTGCATCGAAAATCAGTTCATGGACCAAGACAACACACTTGTATACATTGCAACAAGACTTTCCAGACAAAACATCATTTGTTACGTCATGGTGTGATACATACGAAAGAAAAACCGTTTTCATGTCCATATTGTAATTATTCCTGCAACACACAAGGCAACATGATTAAGCACGTCAAGACAATACATCACCTGCCTCAGTTTTCATATAAAAAGTAAGTATGTATTAAATTAATAGTGAGAAGATGAAGCTATTAAAATTCATCGGAGAACATTTTGTTTAAATAACTCACCTCATAGGATTCATGCTTCCATGATATCGCGATTTCAAACACAGTCGTGTTCATCATCAGCCATAACTCCGACTGACGAAATTCTTCGGCCGTCAACTATTCTATTGTTGCCATCTTCAGTGCTGCCATCTATGGTTGAATTTATGAACTTCAAAATCAATGTAATTTCGTTAGGGATATCAAAATTCATTCATCTATCTTTATTTTTCTGAATGTATATTTTCTCCCAAACTGTCAATTCCAAAGGCTTCTCTACTTGTTTTAAAAGTTTAGCTTCTCTTCCAATTTTATGATGTTCTAATAAACTATGTGCAGCAATTGCAGATTTTTCAATTTCACAATTTTTAATATTTCTGAAATGTTCTTTTGTCCGAATTTCCAAATTCCTTTTTGTTTTTCCTATATAAACTTTATTATATAAACTTTATTATCCCTAATGAAATTACTTTAATTTCGAAGTTCATAAATTCAACCATAGATGGCAGCACTGAAGATGGCGACAATAGAATAGTTGACGGCCGAAGAATTTCGTCAGTCAGAGTTATGACTGAAGATGAACACGACTGTGTTTGAAATCGCGATATCATGGAAGCATGAATCCTATGAGGTGAGTTGTTTAAACAATATGTTCTCCGATGAATTTTAATGATTATACCTCAAAATGTTTACTTCCCAACTTTAATAAATATAGCTAAAGCTATTTCTATGATAGAAATAAGTAAATTAATGAACACAATTAAAATTATTGTAAATCAATAGTAAAGAGAAAAATGTATGCCTGAACTGGGAATCGAACCCCGAACCTTTAGCTTTCCATGCTAATGCTCTGTCCACTGAGCTAATTCAGGCTTCATTCCCATCCAAGCATAAATCCTTCCTTTACCTTACTCTACTGGTCCCACTTTCAATTCATTGCATTTTTCTCTTCAAAAATTTTGTTTTTTTCCAAATGCCCCAGGTTTGTCTTTCGACATTCCTGGTGTTCTCTCCTGGCATGGTGTACTTGTAACCCACTTCTGAGGTTGGGGCACCTGGAAGGCGGGGTTACATTGCCCCGATGATATGATGGGTGATGATGATGATAGTGGTGCGCCAGGAGAGTCCCTAATCCTAAGCTTAACCTAAGATGAATATGAATAATGATAATTGCGATGGACATATGATTTCGGGGACCGTTTGGGCCTTAAAGTTTTCCTGACATTTGTCTTACAGGTGAGGGAAAACCCCGATAAAAACCTTACCCAGAAAAACTGCCCCAACCGGGGATGGAACCTGGGCTCGCTGCGTGACAAGGCAGCACGCTACCTCGAGACCACATAACAATATAAACATAAAATTTAATTTGACTATTTAACTCATGCCCCAAATGGGAGTCAATGACCAATCACGTTTCAATTATTTCTGTTTTACAATCAATCAGAGTCGTGTTTCACGAAATATTTATCAGTGTTAAATTTACCATATTAAAGAAAGCTCCTCCTTTTTAATATTCTGAACAGGTGTGACCATTATTTTGCAGTGACTGAGCTGTAAGAAATACAGCTACCAGATTGTATATATAGTGCATAGATGTCAACACATAGCGCTTGCAGGAGTTAATATAAAAACATTTGTAGTAATTAATTATACCACCAAAAAAAGAAACTACTGTTTGCACTTTATTAAATGTATTTTTTCCCAGGTAATAATCCAGAAAAATATAATTGTCATATTTACACCATACGACATCAGAAATGAATTAATATACAGTTTGATGTTTCATTTTTTCTCCACTAGAGAGATTCTTACAATATTGCGTTCCTTTGGCAATAAATAGTATGATCTGGTTCCAGTGATAAACAAAAGAAACAGATGAAGCGTACCTATTGTTTCTCATTTGTTTTCAAACATCGCTGTTTACATTAAATATATAAATATTTTAAAATAACTATAGTTAAATAATGATTTGTGAGTAAACAGCTTAATTGTATTCGTTAAATAGTCCTAACAAATGCCACTCTTGATTTCCAAATTCTCTAGATAAATTCACTCCTCACTTCATGAGTCATGAATTTATCGATAATTTGGAAATCACTCGTGGCATTACTTATGAAAAATTACGTATACGATAATTTAGTATACGCCATACAGTAAGCTAGTAATGATCGCTGATCTAAACTAAATTCATAGGCCATTGATAGTTTGGGGGTCGTCTTATAGGACAGATATGTGCTAAAACTATAAAACTTTGACAAAAATCTATACCTCGTCTCATCTGCTGAGGTTTACGGTATTCACATACTGCAACAATACATTGTTTTTTTTATTGATGACATAGAATTTCCAGAATTAATTTAAAAATAATTGTTTCAGGTACAAAGCAGACCAAGATTCATGTAACAAGATAAACCCAGAGTGGGTGGAGAAAGGTCAGAAATTCACGGAACAGTATCTGAAAGATTTATCTGCTAAACTTGGTCGGAATGTCACTTTAGAAGAACTTAAAGCAAAAGAAAGTGAAAAACAGAAGAAAATAAATGAAGAAGCAGAACAAGCAAAAATTAAACGCATGAATCGAATCCAGACTCCAGAACATTCCTATCATTCACGTGTCAATAAAACTGTGATTTCTAAATCGGAAACTGTTCAGATTGAAGCTGATGTCGATCCATCAGCACTGATTCTTCAAGTCGCTGCTCAGGATGCTGATAATTTTGCTGATTCATTGAATGATGCTGATGAATCGTCACAATCTCAAATTATTCAAGTGGATTTGTTGTCAGGTGAGATATATACTGAATGTTCTGAAAAAAACTTTCTTGGACACCCCCAAGCATAAGCACTTTGTTTGTTTAACTTTCACAGGGAAAGAACACTATGAGGTTTAATTTAAGAATTAAATTAATATTTTTATTACCTCACCTCATATCCTTTTTCTTCTAGACTGCAGTTTCGGAGCTTATCTCCATCGTCAGTAGCCTCTGGTCGACCGGTGTTATGTCGTTTCTTGGCGGTTTTCTTCTTACTTCTATCAGTGGACAAATGAACCACTGGATCAGGTCAAAATTTGCGGGAGTTTCGAAATTCATGAGTTTATCTTTCTTGTTTTTTTTGGATGTGGATTTTTTCCCAGACTGAGAGTTCTTTTCGTTTATCTGTGTGTTTGATTAGACTAGCTTCTGTATCGATTAAATGCTTTTCAGACCAAGCATGGGCTGCTACAGCTGACTTGTCCACTTCACCTTTTTTATATTTGTAAGGTGTTCTTTCAATCTGGTTTTTAAATTTCTTTTTGTTTTTCCTGTATAGATTTTGTCGCAATCCTTACATTTGATCTGATATATTCCTGATTTGTATTCTTCTTCAATTTTTTCATTTTTGTTGGTTTTAATTATCTTGTTTAGCCTATATTTATTGTTTGGGGCCAATCGAATGTTAAACTTATTGAAAATTTTGATTGAAAGAACACCTTAGAAATGTAAAAAAGGGTGCAGTCAACAAGTCAGCTGTTGCAGCCCATGCTTGGTCTGAAAAGCATTTAATCGATAGAGAAGCTAGCCTAATCAAACACACAGATAAACAGAAAGAACTCACAGTCTGGGAAAAAATCCACATCCAAAAAAAAAAACAAGAAAGATAA
Source organism: Diploptera punctata (assembly GCA_030220185.1). Lineage (NCBI taxonomy): Eukaryota > Metazoa > Arthropoda > Insecta > Blattodea > Blaberidae > Diploptera > Diploptera punctata. The sequence continues at coordinate 113,946 of JASPKZ010009794.1, forward strand.
ACTCATGATTGTAGGCTTTCACGGCCAGCATCTTGATCCATATTTGGTTCGTCTTCCGGGCTTATAGGCCGTGGTCTGGTTGTCTTCATACTCGACATTTCGTCTACTGCTGCGGTAGACCTCATCAGGAGATACTGCGTGCTCTCTGTGAACTCCTCAACAGTCTGCAGCCGACTGTTCCCAACATTAATTAAATATGATTAGATCTCTCTAAAATTTTATTCTGGAGACAGATTTTACTTTGTATGGGGTCCTTCCCATGAAATGCCATAATTTTAGTTTTGTTAATTGATATTTCCATATTTTTTGTAAATTATAAATTGATCGTTGCAAATCATTTTCGGAAAGTGCCAGAAGAGCTAAATCGTCTGCATAAAGAATAGCATCGAGTTTGAGGTTCCTATTGATGGGTATATATCCTCATTGTGTTTTCCTCCATTCATTTATTAATTTATTCATGTATATTATGAAAAGCACCGGTGAAAGTCCACATCCCTGTCTTATTCCAGTGTTGATCTTTTCCCAAGAAGATAATTTGCCATCTTGTTTAACAGAGATTTCATTATCTTTATAGTTGTTGAAGATATTAGTAATATATTGTTGTGGAACGTTATCATCACCTAAAATTTGTAGTAATATATTTCTGTCTACTTTGTCAAAAGCCTTTATGAAGTCAACGAAGGCGATATGAGTTTCTATATTGAATTCCTTGTGCTTTTCTAATAGTAGTTTTAGAGTAAAGAATCCATCTGTACAAGATCTACCCTTTCTGAATCCATTCTGCTCTTCTCCAATTATATTTTCATAAATTTTCCTCAATTTATTCTTAACTATATTAGTAAGTAAAGTAAAGTGCAGGCCTCAGGAGGCCCTTGGGGTAGTAGGAGGTTAAGGCTCCCACTTTTCTAGACAATCGGCACTTTATGTGAGCTGGGTTGTCAGCCCTGCGTGACGGCCGTCTTTACCCCAGAACAAGCGTCTGGTACTCATTTAAGTTAGAGGCTGAGTTGACCCCAGGGCCATAGTGCCGCCAGAGGGTTTGGGTCAGTTTAAAAATCCTGACCCCAATGGGACTTGAACCCTCGACCCTCCGGCTTGTAGCTCAGTGCCTTAACCACTACGCTACGGCGTGCCCCTAACTATATTAGTATAAATTTTATATCCAGAGTTCAACAAGCTAATTCCACGATAGTTATCTTTGATTTGGCGACTTCCTTTTTTGAAGATTGGTATTACAATGCATTTGTTCCAGCTTGTACCTACATAACTTAATTAATTCTTAATACCTTATGTCAATTTATAAAAAGTTAACTATAATTTAATTTTTAGGTATGGATAATGCGGAACCTGCTGTAAGTGAGAGTTCAGACGTGCTTCCTCAGATCGTACAAATGTTATCTAATATAAATACAGACAGCTCTAAAGTTATTCACATACAGACATCGAACCAAGCCCACGCTACAAAAGTGGATAATAAGAACGAGGAATATGACACAGTGATATTGTCAGGAGGTGAAAACACTGAATTGACAGCAGCGCAAATCTATGAACTCATATCTGGACAAAACGTGAGATTTTGTTTAAACGCTGAATTATTTGACGCTGCTAATGGAAGTACTATTCAAATTCTACAAGAAGAATCATCGACATCGGAAAAAAAAGAAGAAAGCTGTGATATTGGTGAAAATTCAGAGAAGACAATTGAGAACCCTGAACATATTCTGACAGACAAAGATATAATTAACGGTGACACTAATACAGTTGTTGTTATTATTAACCCAGAACAAACTCAAGAAAATGTATTATAAACTTTATTTATTATTAATTTCCAGTATTATAATTCTCAAATAAAAGTGTTATTTTGAGTCAGGACTCTTCCTATATTCAAAATTAATGGGAAGTAACACTATAAAGTGATTTATTAAGAGAGAGCTTTAAATTAGAATTCTTTATTTCAATGAATGAATGACTCACTTCTCATCTTACCTCATATTTTATGTCTAAAACACGGGAACTGCAGTTTTCAAGGGGATGTCCCTCTTATCTTCAGCCGACATTATGACTATCAGATTTTCGTCGGAATCTTCATCTATCTTCTTCTTCCTTCCAAGTATTAAGCTAAGGCCTGTTATGATCCTATAGAAAATTTTTCCTCCAGCGTTTCATAGGACGGCCCAGTGATCTTCATCTTCTTGGTATATAATTATAAACAGCTTTAGGGATCCGATTTGAACTCATTCTTTCAAGATGGTGTTTCCAATTTAGTTGGTACTGTTTAATATATTCCAAAATTGGCGTAGTCTTCAATTCTTTTAAGATATTGGTGTTCCTTTTCCGATTCCATCTGGAGTAACCCGCTGTTCTGCACATGAATCTCATTTCACAAGTCGTTATTCTGCTTTCATGTTGTCTTTTTAGTGTCCATGCTTCACTACCATAGGTCAACACTGGTCTAGCCAAAGTGTAATATAAACATAATCTGGTGTTTTTTTGTACAAGGGATGGTTTCATAACTTGATTAATAATTCCCAAACTTTTATTATAACTAGTAATTTTTTCAGGGATATCCTTCTCATCCCAGATAGCGAGATAATATCCAAGATATTTAAATCTATCTATAATGTTGCCATCTGGTGCTGATTTGATGAACTTTCAGATCAAGTCCTGTTCATTGGGAATTTCAAAATTCATGGATTTAAATTAGTTCTTCTGAATATATATCTTTACCCAAACTGTCAATTCAAAAGGTTTGTCCAAATGTTTTTAAAAGTTTGGCCTCTTTTTCGATTTTATGACTCTCCAGCACTATGTGCTGCAATAGCTGATTTTTCAATTCCACCTAAGTCATAAAATTGAAAAAGAGGCTAAACTTCTAAAACATTTAAAAAACCTTTGAAATTGACAGTTTGGGAGAAGATGTGTATTCAGAAGAACAAATTTAGATCCATGAATTTTGAAATTTTCGATGAACAGGACTTGATCTCAAAGTTCATCAAATCAGCACCAGATGACAATGTTACAGATGAAGATTCCAACGAAAATCTGGTAGTCATAATGTAGGCTGAAGATAAGAGGGGCTCCTCTTGAAAACTGCGGCTCCCATATTTAAAAAAAACATAAACTATGAAGTAAGATAAGAAGAGACTCATTCATTCCTTGAATTAAGAACCTCATAATGTTATTTCCCATATTTACTATGAATAAAATTCGTTATACCTCACCTCATATCCAATCTTCTAATCATCATCATCATCTTCCATGCAAGTATTAGGCCATGTGGCCTGTTACCGTCTCAAAGAGGAATTTTCCATCCAGTGCTTTTTTGGATGTCCCAGCGATCTTTTGCCTTGGGGGCAGTAGCGAAGTATGGCTTTTGGAATTCTATGAGATGGCATTCGTTGAAGATGGGCTTTCCAGTTGTTCTGGTAGTTTTGTATATGCAAATTTTAAAATATGTTCCTTCTTCCATGTCGTATCCTTATTCTCGCAAAGGTTGTCAACAGGTTGATCTGTCTGATTCATCCGAGACTTGGTTTGAGACTTGAAAGCAAATGTAAATTTTTTCGTAAATGAATGAGTCATTTTTTAACATCTTACCTCATATTTTATGTTTCTTCAAACACGAGAACTAGTTTTCGAGAGAAGGGTCTTTCTCATTTTCAACCGACATTATGACTACCGGATTTTCATTGGAATCTCCATCAATAACGTTGCCATCTGGTGTTGATTTGATGAACTTTGAGATGAGGTCACGTTCATCAGGAATCTCGAAATTCATGGATCTAAATCATCAAATCAACACCAGATGGCAGCGTTATTGATGGAGATTCCAACGAAAATCCGGTAGTCATAATGTCAGTTGAAAATGAGAGAGATCCTTCTCTCGAAAACTAGTTCCCGTGTTTGAAGAACATAAAATATGAGGTAAGATTTAAAAAAATGACTCATTAATTTACGAATTAAGAACCTCATAATGTTATTTCCCATATTTAACTATGATTAAATTTTTTTACCCAACAGGTTGTTGGCCCAGAGGGATATTATTGTGGGGTTCCCACTAATGTAGCATTTCCTCTACATTAAGGTGATGTGGTTATACTGCTAGTACTCGGTCCTCAGAGCCTCATTTGTGACAGCAGGTTGCACCACGAGCAGGTTGAGGTGATGAAATGCACGTCACTATCCCTTGCAACCCGATCTAATTATACCAGTTTCAAAGCCTAAGCAGCTTCATCTTCAGTAATTTCTTGTCGATTGATGTTACGTCTTTAATTAAATTTACAGTGGGAGGAAACACTATGAGGTATTTATATTAATAAATGAGTTGGAGAAAATGTTTTAACATCTCACCTCACAAAGTTGCGTGTCTTCACGATACCGGTTTCAAAAGTATAGTATTACTTCCATCTTCAGTCAAATTCCAACTGTTGAAATTTCGTCGTTAACATCATCTTCTGAACTGCCATCTGGTGTAGATTTTATGAACTTGGATATTAAATTATTTTCGTCGGGGATATCGAAATTCATTCTTCTGAATGTATATCTTTTTCCAAATTGTTAATTCTAAAGGTTTCTCCAAATGTTTCAAAAGTTTAGTGTCTTTTCCGATTTTATGATTTTCTAGCAAACTATGAGCTGCAATTGCCGATTTTTCAATTTCACCATTTTTAATATTTCTAAGGTGTTCTTTTGTATGAATTTCTAAATTCCTTTTAGTTTTTCCTATAAATACTTTATTGCAGTCATTGTAACTGATTTCGTAAATTCCAGATTTTTTACTATCTGGGACATTAACTTTCTTATTGGTTACTAGTAGATTATCCAGGCTATATTTGTTAATCGGTGCTAATGTAATATCAAATTTGTTAAATATTTTTTTTAATTTTCTGTGTGTTTCAGGATGGTATGTAATTTTCTTAAAATGTTTATTTTCTTTTGAATAACAATAAATTACCCACCAAATCCCATATTTCTTGTTCCTGCTTTACTATGTCATTGATGTAATCATACAATTTTAATATTGTTTATTTTTTATTATTTCACTCACCTCATACTTCATAATTCATAGCAGACCCAGGGTTTCTTCACATCATTTGTGACATTATCAATGCTGTGTCACATTCACAACTGACGTCCAACGACCTTCTATCCTGCAGACTGACCTCCGCGCCATCTGGTGGCCGACCGAAGAATTTCCAAATCAGTCCTCTCTCCTTATAACCGGGTATTTCAAAATTCATAGTTGTATTTTCATTCTTGCATATGTACATTTTCCCCAAATTGTGAGTTCCTTCGGTTTTTCCAATTGTTTAAGTAATTTTGTTTTGGTTTCTGTTCTATGTTTTTCTGACCAGGCATGTGCAGCTATTGCAGATTTTTCGGTTTCTCCATTTTTAACATTTCTGAGGTGTTCTTTTAATCTTGTATTTACATTCCTTTTTGTTTTTCCTATGTATATCTTTTCACAATCTTTACAATTAATTTGATAAATTCCCGATTTTTTGCAGTCTTCAATCTTTTCATTTTTGTTGGTTTTTATTAAATTACCTAAGCTGTAATCATTTTTCGGTGCTAATTTAATGTTGAATTTGTTGAAAATTTTTTGAAACTTGTCAAATACGAAAGGATGGTATGTGAACTTCTTGAATTTTTTGCCTATATTTTTATCTGTCTGAAGAGTACTTTCATTAATGATTTTTTGTTCTTTGAATTTATTTATTTTCTTGTGTATCGTCTTCTTTTGAAAACCATTATCCTTCGCAATTTTTATGATGTGTCCTTTCTCTTTATTGTAATTTTCTTTGCTCATGGGGACATTCACAAGTATGTGTGTTAAACTATTAAATACTGCCTGTTTGTGTGAAAAATGGTTAAATCCAGTAGCTTTTATATAATTGTCGATGTGAGTTTCTTTTCTGTAGATTCCAAATTCTATTTTCTTTTTTTCTTCATTCCTAATCAATTTAAGGTCTAAAAATGGTATTTCATGATTATTTTCTATTTCCATTTATGTTTAATTACACAAGACTAAATTGTCCAGTTATGATATGGAACAAGATATATGGAGAATTAGAACGAACCAAAAAATTGAAATTATTGTATAGGGTTAATATTATTCGTTTTTAAACATCTTAATGATGGACAAATTATATTTGAAAAGAAAAATATATGCCTAGACTGAGGTTTGAACCCAGGATCTTTGACTCTCTATGTTAATGCTTTTCCATCTGAGCTACCTAGGCCTCCAATCTAAATGCGTATTTTTCTCTTACACATAGTTAATTCCCTAACCCCAAATGCTACGAGCCGTTGCTACGATTTTTGCAAATGGCAGCTTCTTTATTAAGGAGACTTTTTATTTGGGAATTTAAACAATTTAGATCTGGTAGGAGATATTAGAAGAAAGAGACTGGAATGGGAAGGAGACATGGTTGCGGATGGAGCAAAAAAGATTTTAGAAGGAAAACCGGAAGAAAGAAGAAAGGTTGGAAGACAGAAACTAAGATGGTTAGATGAGGTTGAACACTTAAGACAACTGAAAGATGGAAACAGAAAGCTAGTAATAAAGAAGAATGAGCTGTTGTTATGAAGGAGGCCAAGGTTCTTAGAGGACCGTAGAACCAAAGGAAGAAGAAGAAATTGTCCAGTTGTCATGATTATTTCATGGCACGACAGGCATAGAAGGTCCTTAGCCTACCAACTGACTGCTGACCTCACATCCACTTGTCATTTACAGAGGTGGACAGTAATCTAACCAGTGTAGGGGTGACGTGGTCAGCACATAGTCCCTCAGCCATTACAGCTGATTTTCTCATCCTGGAGTTACTACTTGTAGCTATCCAAATTCCACGCGATGCTGGGTTGGCACTGATCCCATACTGCCAAAATTTGTTCCACCATGGGCTATTTAACTAATGCAACTCTCATTGTTCAGCTCTAGCATTAGAAGCTGTGAATAAGAGATATCCACCAGAAGAATGGTTACATGTCTGCACAGATGGATCTACTATTGATAACAACTCAGGATCAGGAATTACTTGTGCATTATTTTCATTTTATCAACCAGCAGGATACCACACAACAAATTTTGATGCAGAAGTAACGGCTATTCATATTTCACTCCAACAATTACTATACAGAATAAATAAATTTCAAAATGCTGTCATACTCTCTGATTCTAAGGCAGCAATATATGCAATAAATTCACACAAAATGAAGTCAATACAAATTAAAGAGTGCTACAAAATGATTCAACAACTACAGAAAAGAATTCAATTGCAATGGATACCTGCACATTGTGGAATTGCTGGAAATGACACTGCTGATTTTCTTGCCAAAAAAGGCTCCAATCTAATTCAGAATACTACTAAAAGCTTACCTTTCACATCCATAAAAAGAATAATTAAAAGCAAATATGAAATCAAACAAAACCAAGACCTATGTAATAAAAACCAAAGACAAAAAATGGAATATTTTAGTAAAGAAGCCAGAAATTCCATGTAAAACTACAGTAGCAAAATTTAGACTGCTTACAGAACGTGACTATTTGGCCAAACATTTATATAAAATAGGAATTTACACGAATCCAAATTGTCCTCTATGCAACAAAGAAATGAATGAAGAACATCTACAAACCTGTGAAAGTATTACCTGTTGGATCCACCATAGAGAAATATTGGAGAGCAAGAACGCTAATGGCTTCGTTGCTAAGTCCCAGCATTTGAAAACAACAAGACTCCCATAGTTCTGCACCAAGTATCATGCCTTACCCACCGCTTGGCTAAGGCACGAGACTGTCAGGATTAACTACATCAAAATAAAGAGATTTCTCCATAGTTACTGAAAATTCACGCATACGGATTATTACAAATGTTATATTATTCTAGATGCATTTTAATATTTAGCAAGGGAATATTGGGTGGAAAACTCAATATGGATGAGTAAAAAGTTGTAATGCATCTGACAAACTCCTGAGTCATCATCTTAAGGCACGACAACTTCAAAAGTGAAAGTTTTGGCCTTCTCAACAATCCTCCTCCATGCCAATCTGTCTCTTGCATTATTCAAATTAGTCACTTTCATTTCCCTTAGATCGTTCATTGTGTCATCCTTCCATCTGATCTTCGGTCTTCCTACAGCTCTGCCTCCTATAGGTTTCCATTTGTAGAGTTTTTTGACCAGTCTCTGATCATCCATTCTTATCAAATGTCCAAGCCAACCAATTCTGAGAGATCTTATATGGTTACTATGTTCTGATTTTTTATTAATTTGTTTAGTTCGTTATTTGTTTTGATTCTCCAACAGTTACCAATTCCTCTATTTGGTCCAAATATTCTTCTTAAAATTTTTCTTTAAAAAATTAGTAATTTCTGTTTTATTGTTTCTTTTAGGACCCAAGTTTCACAAGCATAGGTAACTACTGGTCTAATCAGTGTTTTGTATAACCTTATTTTTTGCAGTTTTTGATATTAATTTGCTTTTAAGTAAGGTTCTATTTGCAAAATAACCTTTATTCCCATTTACCAATCTTTCATTAATTTCCTCTTCTAATGTATTATGTCCATTTACTTTGGTATCTAAGTATTTAAATGATTCTACTGTGTTAATTTGCATGTCATAAATTTGTAGATTTTCTGTTGTGATTACTACATTTTAAATATTTTGTTTTCTTTTGATTTATTATTAGACCAAATTTTTTAGATTCCTCTTTCAATTTTGTGAAGATTTCACATAACGCTTGTCTGGTTCTTGCGGTAATCAGTATGTCATCTGCATAAGCTATACACTGTTTAAGTTATGTTGTAATATTTCCCCTTAATTCCATTTTCTTAAATATATAATCAATGATTAAGCCAAATAGAGGGGGTCCCCTTGTTTGACTCCTGATTTAATACTGAAACTTTCACTTACTTTATTGTTGATTTTTACTTTAGCAGTTGTTTCTATTAAAGTTAAGGATATCAATTGAATTAATTTGTGTGGTACTTGATAATGTTTAAGGCATTCAATTATTTATAAAGGCAATTTTCTTTGTCTGTGTGGGATAGGGTATTTGAAAACTAGATCATCTTGTCTACACGGATCAGGCAGTTCACTATTGATAGAGAAAAAGAAATTGAAATTTATATAAAAAAAATATTCTATTTTATCAATATATTTAAGCAGGCAAATAAATTCACACATTTTTTTAAACTTCCTGTATATAAAATTATCTCAAAGCCAATAATTAGACTTTGCTGTGGAACTTGGAATGGGAAACATGATATAAAAACAATCATTAGGGATGAGTTTAAAATTAGAATTGTAATTGAAGATAAAACCGATTATAGAAAGGTGCAGAGAGTTCATGCTTCATAGACAGACAAAGAGGAAGAAGAAGAGTTTCTTCCGATCGACATAACACCAGTTGCCAACAAAGTTCTGACGATGAGACAGTTATAGTCTCGAAATTGTGATCAACTTAGAAAATTTATATGAGGAGAGGTAAGAAACATTTAATTTCACCATAAATTAAACCTCGTAGTGATTAAGTCCTATAAAAATTAAAAAAAAAAAAGAGGGTACAGATATCTCTTGTCATGAATTTCAGAACTTTGAAATTGTATATACAAAATCCTATCTATAGATGTGTTTGATTTTAGAAAAGAAATGGGAATATAATGGTACTGTACATCAACTATACATAGATTTCAAAAAGGCATACGATTCAATTAAGAGAGAGAAGTTATATAGTATCCTGCTGGAGTTCGGAATTCCTAAAAAATTAGTTAGACTTACATGAACGTGTGTAAATGGCACAAAGAGTAGGGTGCGTGTAGGAAAACAGTTTTCGGATACTTTTGAAATCCAGAATGGGTTGAAGCAAGGAGATGCACTATCTCCTCTACTATTTAATTGTACTAGAGCATGCCATCAAATATTTAGAGGATGAAGAAGGCCTACAACTCAATGGTATTAATAAGCTGTTAGTTTATGCTGATGATGTAGTACTACTGGCCAATAGCGAGGAGATACTAAAGGCCAACACGCACACGCTACCAAGTAACACTAAGTAATTGGGACTGGAAGTAAATATCAATAAAACTAAATATATGGTCACACATAAAAATGCATTATATAATGGAAATGGACAGCTAATGATAAATGAGGGAAATTTTGAGGAAGTGGCTGAATTCAAATACCTAGGAACAATAATCACAAACAGGAATGAGATGCACAAGGAAATTAAACATAGGCTCAATTCTGGAAATGCATGTTATTATGCATTACAGAGACACTTGACTTCCCAACTACTTTAAAAAAATTCTAACTGAAAATATATAAAACAATTATTCTACCAGCTATATTATATGGATGCGAAACATGGACTCTTACTTTAAGGGAGGAAATGAGATTACAAGTATTTGAGAATAAAGTTCTTAGGAAAATTTTTGGACCAAAGAGAGATGAACAGACAGGTGAATGGAGAATACTGCTAACAGTGAATTACATGGTATTTATTGAAGCCAGATATAATGAGAACAGTTAAGTCTCGTGGACTGCAATGGGCAGGACATGTGGCACGAATGGGGAATGAAAGACATGCAAGGAAGCTTCTTGTAGGAAAACCAGAGGGAAAACGCCCAGTTGGTAGACCAAGAATGAGGTGGGAGAATAACATTAACTATGATTTGAGGGAAGTAGATTATACAGGGGATGATTGGAGAGCTTATGTCCGATAGTGCCAGTGAGTTAGTTAGATGGCTTCTTTTCTGGATCAATGGTTAACCGGATCTTTTGTGAGTTATCGCTGCAATCTCCATAGAGTACGTCATTGATCCATGCAATTATGAACAGCGATGGTCATAACGTGTTTATCGCTGGTCAGGAACGTCACTCATTTGTATAGGCAAATTGTTTCCTCTATGTTTTGATCCTAGATTGCAGAAGGAAAGTAGTGTTCGTTCATATTGATCTAATGTCAAGATTAGTGGAAATGTGAATTTTTTATTCTAGCAAAGAAGTATATCAACATTTTTCATAGAGTGTGTGTTATTTTCAGGCATTTTTAATTAAAATTTAAAAACATTGGAATTTTATAACGATAACCTTACTTTTTTTTTCGTAGGATGTCTGCAGGTACAAATTTAGTTGTGCCAGTCGTTTTATGGGGCAAAACTGCACCTACACATTGTATTTCTTGCATATTTTTGTCAAGAGATCAGCGAACTTTGGTGACAGGATGTTACGATGGGCAAATATGTTTATGGCAGGTCGATCCAGATACTTTAAAGGTATTTATTCAATTTTATAATTATTCCCGATTTTTCGTTCAATAAAATCAGAACATTTCATTGGTTTTTTTATGTTAGTTACGAACCCAGGTGTTGTATGTTGAACTATATATTTTTGTTATTTTGCTAATTTGTCTGGCCCAGAAGTTAAGTCAGAATCATAGGAAAACAGAATTGCCAATAGGGATGCAAACGAAAACATCGATGTATCGTTAATAAACATCGATAACCCCTAACGTCGACGATACACCGCTCTTTATGAACGATATTTTGTCATGCCTAGCGCCATCTATTGCGTTATTTTCGCTGCTCGTTCACTTTCTCAGCCACTGACATACATTCTTAGCATATCGCTCTCACTCCCTCAACACCCATCAACGTCAACGGCCATTTTTATTGTTTGACAGATGTTTATTAAACTAAGACACCACCAGAGGAAGTTTGTGAATTTGATTGCAAGTGAATAAAAAAGCAGTTCAACTGCACTTCTACTTACACTTGATTTTTCAGTTATATTGTTGTAAACTATAGCTCTTCTTCTGTATTTACGAACATTTTTTAATATTTTAAACTTTTTCAAACAATTTTTATAACATTATTAGATAATTTTGAAGTATTTATTTAAATACGCAAATCACAATATTATGACACTGTTAGACAATATTGTGATGCTAACTGCTATTTTCTCCACAGAGCATATATTTTTTTTATTATGTACAACTTTCCTCATTAGAGGATGTGGCCTCTCGCCCTTGCTCTTTATCATATACATGGATAGAACACTCCAAGATTGGCGATAGATGAGACATGGTTCTATCCAAATTGATAGAAACCATAAAATAGACTCTTTGCTTTTTGCAGATGATTTGGTATTAATAGCTCCAACAGAAACAGATTTACAGTATTCTATACACAATTTTAACATAATTGCAAAAAGGTACAATATGGAAATCAATACAAAGAAAACTAAAATGATGGCCTTTTGTGGGAAATACCCTATACCTAGCAAAATTGTTTTGGATGATGAAATATTAGAACGAGTAAATGAATTTAATTTTCTGGGCTATAATTTAACATTTCAAGATGAAGCTGATATATCGAAGAAAGTCACAAATTTTACAAAAACAATGGGGATAATTAACAGTATAATGAAACCATCTTTAGTACAGAAGAACACAAGATTACAGCCTTATAAGGTTCTCACAAGACCAGTATTAAGTTATGGTAGTGAAGCATGGACAATACGAAGAAGAGATGAAAGCCAAATAACAGCAAATGAGATGCGATTTATGCGCTGTACAGCAGGCTACACAAAGTGGGACCATAAAAGAAATGAGGAAATTATGGAAGAGTTGGATGTAGAACCTATTCTTCACCATATACAAAACTACCAGAACAACTGGAAAGCCCATCTTCAACGAATTTCATCTCATAGAATTCTAAAAGCCATACTTCGCTACTGTCTCCAAGGCAAAAGATCGCTGGGACGTCCAAAAAAGCACTGGATGGTAAATTCCTCTTTGAGACCGTAACAGGCCACACGGCCTAATACTTGCATGGATGATGATGATCATGATGATGAAATAAATAACTGAGACCTGCACAGATTAATGTAAATGCGAAAACGAAGTATAGGAATACATTAATTCTAGTTAGTTCTATGCACACCATGTGCACCTTTTTTTTAATTAATTGTAATGTATGGTTTTGTATGTTCTTTTTGTACATTGGTAATATATTATTTTATTTGCAGATGATACCTAGATGTCTTCTGGTTGGCCACACTGCTCCCATACTGTGTCTATCAAAAGCCAGTATCTCATTGGATAACAACTTCATTGTCAGTTCCTCGGAGAGTGGTGAAATGTGCACTTGGGACCTAGTAGATGGGAAATGTCGGGAAGTCGTCAAGTTGCCTTATGTACACACTGCAATACTGGTAAGTTTCTCATACACGTCTGCTTCATGTAATTTAAAAAAGAAACACAAAAAAATTTCCCATAAATTTTTGATAAAAATGTTTTTGTTTTTAATCTAGGCTTATCACATGTGTGGCTGCGACGATGTACGTTTATTTTGCAATGGTTACTACGCTGAAGTTCTCGTAATGGATCCGTTCAGCCTTGAGATTGTGTTCACTCTATCTTCGAAAGTCAAACCTGACTGGATCAGTGCTTTACATGTCTTAAGACCAGCGAAGAGAAAAGGTTTGTTTTACTCGTATTAATTATCCACATCAATTGGACGATGTTGTGCATCAGCCGGCTAAGTGCAGTTTCTTTAAAAAATTGAGATTTTGATGCCATCTGTTGCACTGGCTCATGAAGTAAGTGCATGCCATATCTTTAAATACTGTATAATAAATTAAAATTCATCAGAGAACATATTGTTTAAACAACTCACCTCCTAGGATTCATGATTCCATGATACCGTGATTTCAAACACAGTCGTGTTCATCTTCAGCCATAACTCCGACTGACGAAATTCCTCGGCTGTCAATTGTTCTATTGTCGGCATCTTCAGTGCTGCCATCTATGGTTGAATTTATGAACTTTGAAATCAAAGTAATTTCGTTAGGGATATCAAAGATAGATCAATGGGGCCTCAGGAGACCCTTGGGGTAGTAGGAGGTTAAGGCTCCCACTTTTTCTAGACAATCGGCACTTGATGTCAGCCCTGCGTGATGGCCGCCTTTACCCCCAGAACAGGCATCTGGTACTCATTTCCGTTAGAGGCTGAGTCGACCCCAGGGCTATAGTGCTGCCAGAGGGTTTGGGTCAGTTTAAAAATCCTGACCCCAACGGGACTTGAACCCTTGACCCTCCGGCTTGCAGCTGAGTGCCTTAACCACTACGCTATGGCGTGCCCCCCTTGTAAGGTGATAGTAAATATTATTATATTTCTTGACTTAAAATATTTATTAATTATTTTATTTTCAGATGATGTTGTGTTGGCACTTACAACGACAGGCATTGTGAAAGTGTGGACATTATTTGGGCAGGAATCAAAGAGTTCAGAACCATTTTATGAAGACGAAAGTAAACAAATTAGGTGTCTTAATGCCCTCAGCATGACGTGCTGTGCTTACAACCAACGTACAGTCCTCATTGTTTGTTCAAAATATTGGCAAGTAAGTATTTAACAATCCCCTCCATGGTATCTTTACCTTGTCGTGGTGGAGTGGCTTGCGTGCTTAAATGATCCTGAGAGCTATGCCGGCGGTAGCATTGCTGCCGATAGGGTTACCCATGCCAGACTGGTCGAAGGTGATAAGCCAGACGAAAAAAGTACCTTGGGCGAAAGAGTGACGATCTTTCACCGTAAAAATACAACCGTCAAGAAATGCGGACATGGGTTCAACTGGAGTAAAATTTTCCGGAGGTCAAATAGTCCCCCATTTGGTTCTCCGGGCAGGGACTACTTCAGGGAACCCATGCCAAAGGCTCAAACACAGGGACATGTTCCTAGGAACACGGAATGATGGGCAGGACATGTTGCGCATATGGGGAATGAAAGACATGCATGGAAACTTCTTGTAGGAAAGCCAGAAGGAAAACACCCAGTTGGTAGACCAAGAATGAGGTGGGAGAACAACATTAACTATGATTTGAGGGAAGTAGATTATACAGGGAATGATTGGAAAGCATTAGCTCAGGATAGGGATGTATGGAGAGCTTATGTCCGTGCGGGTTCGATAGTGCCAGTGAGTAAGTAAGTAAGTATTTAACAATCAGATTTATACTCTCGGCTACAGAGTGGGACACTGACATGCTTAGTGCTTCATTTTCCTAACAATGGCCAAACTTTAATTTTGTTTAGTTGTTTCTTGACTCACCTCATACTACTGCGGCATATTACTGACTAATCTGACAACTGATCTATCTGACAGACTACAGCGTGCTCATAATGCGTGCATTCAATTTATATTCAATCTCCGTCGTTATGACCTCGTGTCTCCTTCATTTCAGGCCTTATCATGGCTATGCCTAAACGACAGAAGAATTTTACATTTCCATACCTTACTATTCCAAATTCTGCACACATATTTACCAACTTATTTAACAACACTTTTCAAAATTTATCGGCTCATCACAATTTAGGAACAAGATCACAAGACTCTTCTTTACTTTTGATACCACAACACAGGACCTGTCTGTACTCTGAATCTTACACAATATCTATGACTAGAGCCTGGAACTCATTTCCCAGTCATGTCAGGGACTGTCAATCGCTATCATTATTTAAATCCAAATTAACTCATATCTTAAGTTCCACACAATGAAAACATTAACTGCATAACAACTATATAGAGCATTCCATTAATAATCATCTAGGAAGCTACTTACTTTATTTTATATCATTTTAATTTTATTATATTCTATGTTTTTGTTAGTATTAGATCACATCATCATTGTGTTTTGTTTAGTCTGTATTTTAATAATATCATAAAATTGATGGTTGGTTGGTTGGTATCTAATGTCGAGCACTTGATAATGAAATCATTCGCTCTCTTGCACTCCAATATTTAGCAGAAAGGCTGGTCTCTTCTACAAAAGCTGGACAGCGGAGGAGATGGTTTCTTTCCATATCTTCATTTAAATTGCAAAAAGGGCATTTAGTCATGTCCCATTAGCAGTCTGAATGTTGCTACTGCAGATTTTCTTTGTAATGTCTACTCACCAATAAGCACTGGTCAGCTTGGTGAGTTTTTCTTTTTTGACCGAATTGGTATTACTTCTCCTTCCCATACCAATTCCCTCTTTCAACATTTCTATCCAGTCTCCCTTGACTGACCTCTTGTTTCTTTCGACCCTGATGGTATTAGAGTATTAGAGTATTCGAGGCCTAGGGGTTCATTTCTCCTTCCTTCCTATACCTACTTTCTCTCTACGGGTGACGTAACCACCACATGTGGTGCCTACTACTAAACGGTTACAATTAGTTTATTGTATTATTATCTTAAAATTGTAATATGTACGTAATTTTTGTATAATTTTACTATTCGCTGGTTGAGTGGAAGAGAAGGCCTTATGGCCTTAACTCTGCCAGCTAAAATAAATCATTATTATTATTATTATTATTATTATTATTATTATTATTATTATTATTATTATTATTATTATTATTATTATTATAATACTTCTTAACTCCCTTGCAGATCTAGATTTCGTCACTGTATTCTCAATGCTGTTCACGTTCACAACATGTGACGAAATCTAGATCTGCTTGGCAGTTAAGAAGTATGAGGTGAGTCAAGAAACAACTGAACAAAATTAAAATAAACCTCTGTGTTATTTCTAACCTACATAACTTAATGGCCAAACTTTTTATTGTGATTGTATTTTTATTTTGTCAGATATATGATGCTGGTGATTTCTCAGTATTATGCTCTGTTATACCACCAAGAGGAGAACGTTGGCTCGCTGGTGATTTTCTGGCTGCAGATAGAGTTGTGATATGGAGTGACGAGGGGCGTGGCTACTTGTACAAACTTCCTGCAAAGTAAGTCGCATTTTACATCACTTGTTTTATGTTACTTGTGTTACATTGATGACTAGAGTAGTTTAAACAGAGCAGATGCCCAACAGAATGGCAATGTCATTCGATGCTTTCTCTGTTTACAATTGAAGATTGCATAATATTTAACTTTTATAGGAATTAATCACTATGAGGTTTAATTTATGGTGAAATTAAATGTTTCTTACCTCTCCTCATATAAATTTTCTAAGTAGATCGCGATTTCGAGACCATAACGGTCTCATCTTCAGTACTTTTTTTGGCTACTGATGTTATGTCATTCGGAAGAAACTCTTCTTCTTCCCTCTGTTGGTGGGGCGATGAACCTCTGGATTAGGTCAAAATTTGCGGGATTTTCAAAGTTCATAAGTTTTCCTTTGTTTTTCTGAATGTGGATCTTTTCCCAAACCGTGAGTTCCTTTTGTTTGTCTATTTGTTTAATTAGACTGGCTTTTGATTCAATTAAATGTTTTTTCGGACCAAGCATGAGCAGCTACTGCTGACATTTCCACTTCTCCATTTTTGATGTTTCTAAGATGTTCTTTCACCCTTGTTTTCAAATTTATTTTCTTTTTTCCAATATAAATTTTGTCACAATCCCTGCATTTGATCTGATAAATTCCTGATTTGTTTTCATTTTCAATTCTTTCATTTTTATTGGTTTTAATTATCCTACTAAGTCTGTATTCATTCTTTGGTGCTAATTTTATATTAAACTTTTTGAAAATTATGGTGTTTCAATGGATGCTAAGTGAATTTCTAGAATTTTATTTTTTCTGTTTCTTTTCATTTTTGTTGGTTTTTGATAAATTCCCGATTTTTTGCAGTCTTCAACCAACAAAAATGAAAGATTGAAGACTGCAAAAAAATTGGGAATTTATCAAATTAATTGTAAAGATTGTGAAAGGATATACATAGGAAAAACAAAAAGGAATCTAAATACAAGATTAAAGGAACACCTCAGAAATGTTAAAAATGGAGAAACAGAAAAATCTGCAATAGCTGCACATGCCTGGTCAGAAAAACATAGAATAGAAACCAAAACAAAATTACTTAAACAATTGGAAAAACCGAAGGAACTCACAATTTGGGAAAAAATTTACATATGCAAGAATAAAAACACAACTATGAATTTTGAAATACCCGGTGATAAGGAGACGGGATTGATTTGGAAGTTCGTCGGTTAGCCATCAGATGGCACGGAGGTTAGTCTGCAGGAGAGGAGACCATTGGACGTCAGTTGTGAACGTGAACAGCATTGAGAATGTCACAAATACAGTGACGAAATCCGGATCGCGAGGGAGTTAAGAAGTATGAGGTGAGTCAAGAAACAACTCAACTAAATTAAAATAAACCTCATTGTGTTATTTCCTACCTACATAACTTAACACATTCAGTACCGTAAACCAGTTAAGGCATTTAAAGAGACTATCGTGTATGCGGCTGTCGGTCTGTTAACTCATTTTAGAGCATGTGCAAACAAACCGCATTTATATTCGGTGCCTAAATATTGTGTTGGCTTAGTATGTCCTGGAGATCATAGATGGCATGTAAATGTATATTTTCTATTCCTGTTTGACACGTTTAACCTTGGTGAATCTCTTTTTATTTTTAAAACAAACAACACATGGAATTTGTTCACCCAAACTTGCCTCCAGGCTCCAATGCAGTCGTATATGTTTCTCGTTATTGCACTGTTGTTTGTGCGTGAGTGAAACCATGGCGAAAGAAAAATATCTCACTGAAGAAGAATTAGTGAATATTTTGTATAATGATGATTCAGGTGATGAACTGATTCCTGAATTAGAAGATTCACAAAGTGAAAGTGAAGATGAACTTCCACTTCCTGAAATTGATACGTCGATACCATGTGATGTCAATCACCCAAGTTATCTCACCATCAAATCGTACTAGGATATCTCCTTTAGGTTTGTACAAAATTTGAATTTTCTAGGACTAACAGTTTGTGAATAATGGTCCATTTTCTGAAGTGCCACGAAAAGGGTAGCTGGGGTATTTAAATGGCTGACCTGTGGATTTAAATGCCCTGCTCAGTGCCTGGTACTGAATGTGTTACGTTGAAATTATTACTCCTGATGTCATTTGTCAAACAACTGCTCTGTTTGCGCTACTCTGTTGATTAGAGTGAAACATCAGTTATAACTGCTCTAGTCCAAGACTCTTATAGTGTATGTTAGATAAATACCATGCACATAAATAAAAGACAAATTTTAAATGGAAATGATTCAAATGGAGAAAATTTGAGTTTGGTTATTTGAGATTTCAGTTAAAATTGATGTTACACTGTACCTGTACCTGTAATTAATATTTAATTTTAGGAAGTCATATTTTGAGGTTATTTTAATTATATTATTTTTAGTGTGATCATCTTACCTCAATATTAATTGTAGATTTGTTCTTGGACATGTTTCAAAACAATTCTGTTTTATCGTCAGCTTGTCCACACTGGTTTGATTTATGTTGCATACCCTGGATGTCGATGTCAGCTCCATCCTGTGGTTGGCCAAAGAACCTCCAAACAAGGTTGGTATTTCAAAATTTCATAACTCTGTTTTTGTTCTTCTGAATATAGATTTTTCCCAAATAGTCAGCTCTTTTGTATTTAATTAGCAGCCTTCTTCTTCTTCTTCCTTCCAAGTATTAGGCCAAGGCCTGTTATGATCCTATAGAAAATTTTCCCTTCAGCTTTTTTGGAAAATTCTCGTATAAGACTTGAAAGCATAATAATAGTCCCTTCGATTGGTTGCTGGCCAAAGGAAGGCAAGGCCAGTGATGGGCCTGCCATCTTATAGCCTCTGGTCAGGCTTTTCTGGAGAAGAAAAGAAAATAATGGAAAGAAGAAATGGAAGAAAGGAAAGACTCCCTAGCCCTCGGATGCCCTAATAGCGTCGGGGTCGAAAAAACAAGAGTTAACCAAGAGAGGTTAGATAGTAAAGTTAAAAAGAGTGCAAAACACAAGTAAGTGGAAGAAATGTTTTGCTCGGCTTGGGCACCTTGTGGTCGCCATCCACATATCCCCTAGATGAGGACCCCTGAGGGGAAGCCTTTAATAGTTTAACTCATAGATTTGTAAACTTACCCTTAAACGAAGAAGATTTTAAACAGGAGAAAAAACACATAATCAAAGTAGCAAGAGAAAACGGGTTTGATGAAAAAATGGTACACAAAAGGATAGAAAAGTATAAAAAACAAAAAATGATAAACAGAAGTAATCTTGAAAAAGAAGAACGACATATGAAAAAACATAGGAAATTCACGTATCACCCTCGGGTACACAATAAATTCCAAAAGATATTTGAGAAGTTTAATATTAAATTAGCACCAAAAAATAACTACAGTTTAAATAAACTAATAAAAACCAACAAAAATTAAAAAAACCGATAAAAATAAAAAATCTGGAATATATCAAATTGAATGCATGGGTTGTGAAAAGATATATATAGGAAAAACAAAAAGAAACCTAAAAATTAGAACCAAAGAACACATAAGAAATATTAAAAATGCGGAAATAGAAAAATCTGCAGTTGCTGCTCATGTTTGGTCTTACTCTTACTTACTTACTCACTGGCACTATCGAACCCATAGGTTCATGGCCGTGCGGACATAAGCTCTCCATACATCCCTATCCTGAACTAATGCTTTCCAATCATTCCCTGTATAATCTACTTCCCTCAAATCATAGTTAATGTTGTTCTCCCACCTCATTCTTGGTCTGCCAACTGGGTGTTTTCCCTCTGGCTTTCCTACAAGAAGTTTCCATGCAAGTCTTTCATTCCCCATACGTGCAACATGTCCTGCCCATCGCAGTCTACGAGACTTATATGTTCTTATTATATCTGGTTTCCTATAAAGACCATGTAGTTCATTGTTATGTAGTCTTCTCCATTCACCTGTCTGTTCATCTCTCTTTGGTCTAAAAATT
This sequence comes from Diploptera punctata, assembly GCA_030220185.1. Lineage (NCBI taxonomy): Eukaryota > Metazoa > Arthropoda > Insecta > Blattodea > Blaberidae > Diploptera > Diploptera punctata. Next base: position 134,679 of record JASPKZ010009794.1, read on the forward strand.
TTCCTAAGTACATGTTTGGTCTGAAAAACATAATATGAATTCAGACACTAAATTATTAAAACAGTTAGAAAATACAAAAGAGCTGACTATTTGGGGAAAAAATCTATATTCAGAAGAACAAAAACAGAGTTATGAATCTTGAAATACCGACGGAGCGTGACCTTGTTTGCAGGTTCTTTGGCCAACCACAGGATGGAGCTGACATCGACATCCAGGGTGTGCAACATAATGCAACATAAATCTAACCAGTCTGGACAAGCTGACGATAAAACAGAATTGTTTTGAAACATGTCCAAGAACAAATCTACATTAATATTGAGGTAAGATGATCAGACTAAAAATAATATAATTGTACCTGTACTGAGAAATGTACATAATTAAATCTGTAGGTATTTAATTTCCAGAAATTAGGGACCCGAGTTACATTAGTAATTTAAGCACTTGAATACATAACACTTACAAGAACACTAAAGGAAAGTGTACAGATTTACCATATTTATGCATGTATAGGCTGTGCTTGTTTTACCAGCTTATATTCACTTCAAATATACAATCAAGGATTGTTAGAGAAATTATACAATTATCATAATTAAAAAAACTAAAAATAGGACAAATTACTATTGCAGCATGTAATTAGTGACATATATAGAGAGCAATTACAAATGTTTCATCACATTAAATTGGTTGCATAAACCAAACTGTTGGTTGGTTGGTTGGTATCTAAAGTTGAGCACTTGATAATGAAATCATTCGCTCTCTTGCACTCCAATATTTAGCAGAAAGGCTGGTCTCTTCTGCAAAAGCTCGACAACGGAGGAGATGGTTTCTTTCCATATCTTCATTTAAATTGCAAAAAGGGCATTTAGGTGAATCTGTTATGCCAAGTCTGTGTAGGTGTTTATTCAGGCAGTCATGTCCCGTTAGCAGTCTGAATGTTGCTACTGCAGATTTTCTTTGTAATGTAGTAATGTCATAAGCTTGTAGATTTTCCCATTCCTTTCCAGATGTTTTGGTGGTGTATTCTTCTCTAAGTTTATTGATGTATTTATTTGAGATAATTCTTTTGATAGAGTGAAAGGAAACTGGAGTAGAAGTTGGGTTTGAAACAATTTTGCTACCCTTCTTGGCCAGAAAATCGACTATTTCATTGCCTGTCACTCCACAATGGGCCGGAATCTATTGAAGTGCAACTTTTTTATGTAGGCGGGATAACTGTTTTATCATTTTGTGACATTCAATAATTTTGATGCTTTTGGGGTGTTGTGTCTCGTGTTATAGCGAGAATGGCTGCTTTGGAGTCACATAGAATTACAACTTTTGTAAATTTTTGGATGTGATATAAAAGATTTTGTAAACTTAAGAAAATTGCTAGAATTTCGCCATCAAAGTTTGTTGAATTTGTGTTTAGTTTACAATAAAAGGAAAAAAGTGGACATACTGTTCCAAACTGTTAAACATATAATAATGAATGATACATCAAATGAAAGAGAAACTCCGAAAGTTTACTTTTACAGTGTTCTATGTAGCTACTCTTGGTTACACGGTGCGATATGTCGATTTCTGCGAACTATGAACAAAACTAGCCCTAACTCGTTCCACTGTATCATTGGAAACTCTTGGATATCCACTGCTTTTACCTTTAAGGGGGGGGTGATGGGAGAAATTTCTATTTTCTACATTTTTTCAGCTAGAGACTTGAGTTTATGTACAAACATTCACTGCATGATACATAATGATGTGTTTAAGTTTCATTCTTGTGAGACATTTATTTTATGAGTTGTTAAATATTATATTAAAAAAAAGTTCACCACTGTGGTCTCGAGGTAGCGTGCTGCCTTGTCATGCAGCGGGCCTGGGTTCGATCCCCGGTCGAGGCAGTTTTTCTGGGTGAGGTTATTATCGGGGTTTTTCCTCACCTGTAAGACAAATGTCAGGAAAACTTTAAGGCCCAAACGGTCCCCGAAATCATATGGCCATCATTATCATGTCCACCGCTGTGGTCTCGAGGTAGCGTGCTGCCTTGTCATGCAGCGGGCCCGGGTTCGATCCCCGGTCGGGGCAGTTTTTCTGGGTGAGGTTTTTATTGGGGTTTTTCCTCACCTGCAAGACAAATGTCAGCAAAACTTTAAGGCCCAAACGGTCCCCGAAATCATATGGCCATCATCATCATGTCCACCGCTGTGGTCTCGAGGTAGCGTGCTGCCTTGTCATGCAGCGGGCCCGGGTTCGATCCCCGGTCGGGGCAGTTTTTCTGGGTGAGGTTTTTATCGGGGTTTTTCCTCACCTGTAAGACAAATGTCAGGAAAACTTTAAGGCCCAAACGGTCCCCGAAATCATATGGCCATCATCATCATGTCCACCGCTGTGGTCTCGAGGTAGCGTGCTGCCTTGTCACACAGCGGGCCCGGGTTCGATCCCCGGTTGGGGCAGTTTTCTGAGTGAGGTTTTTATCGGGGTTTTTCCTCACCTGTAAGACAAATGTCAGGAAAACTTTAAGGCCCAAACGGTCCCCGAAATCATATGGCCATCATCATCATGTCCACCGCTGTGGTCTCGAGGTAGCGTGCTGCCTTGTCACGCAGTGGGCCCGGGTTCGATCCCCGGTCAGGGCAGTTTTTCTGGGTGAGGTTTTTATCGGGGTTTTTCCTCACCTGTAAGACAAATGTCAGCAAAACTTTAAGGCCCAAACGGTCCCCGAAATCATATGGCCGTCATCATCATGTCCACCGCTGTGGTCTTGAGGTAGCGTGCTGCCTTGTCACGCAGCGGGCCCGGGTTCAATCCCCGGTCGGGGCAGTTTTTCTGGGTGAGGTTTTATCGGGGTTTTCCTCACCTGTAAGACAAATGTCAGGAAAACTTTAAGGCCCAAACTGTCCCCGAAATCATATGGCCATCATCATCATCCTTATCATCATCATCATCCTTCACCCTTCACCGGTGTGGAAAGCAACGGGAAGCTACCACACCTACAATTCCCTAGTAAAGCTGCAAGCATAGCATGAAAATGCTATGATTGCAGTGAAGGACCTGCCCTCGGGCAGAATTACTATGGATGGATCATCATCATCATGCTTATCATTATCATCATCATCCTTCACCGGTGTGGAAAGCAACGGGAAGCTACTGCACTTACAATTCCCTGGTAAAGCTGCAAGCATAGCATGAAATTGCTATGATTGCAGTGTAGGACCTGTCCTTGGGCAGAATTACTATGGATGGATATTCAAAAAAATTTGCATATATTATAATTAAATGGGTTCCACAATTTTTTAGTAAAATGTCCGATTTTTTTTACAAGACCCCTAAAATATTTAGAAAAACATCATGCATTAGAATTCTTAAAATGTGAATACAAAGGGAGAAAAAAAAAAGTTGCACCTCATGCGTGGAATTACAAAAAAAAATTAATAATCGCATCCATTTCATTTTTTATTTCTTAAAATACTACTTCAATCATGAAACCCATGCACTACTTTGTTATTCATTGTTTTTAGGACATGCAGTAAACATTTGAACCTTCTAGGACAAAATTTGTGAATTCCATTCAATTTTGAATGTACAAAAATGCAGTGAAAATAAAAGTGTGGAAAAACAAGTTTAAAGATTTGTATGCAGTTTAAATATAAAATTTAACATACAGGCCTAATCAGCATTTTAGGGCACTTAGAAGCGTCATAGGCCTCTGAAACTTTGCCAACATATACATTAGAGTACAGGCTATTTTTTAGTACAAAAAACAAAAAAGATGCCAATTTTTCACCCAACACCCCCCTTAAGAATGGTACCAGTTTCCTTAAATTAATGATAACATCAATTAATGCTTTGTTGACCTGGAGTTGGATTACCAGAGTATTTTTTTCCAGAGTGCATATTGTATGGTAATAAAAGAAAATGTCTTATCATAAAAAAATTTGAGTTGTTTTTGACTCACCTCATATTTCTTGATTTTTATGCAGTCCTAGGTTTTGTCACTGATTTTGTGACATTCTCGATGCATCACAAGACAGCAGTTGTGATACATCGAGAATGTAACAAAATCAGTGACAAAACCTAGGTTTGCATAAAAATCAAGAAATATGAGGTGAGTCAAAAACAACTCAAATTTAATTAAAATAATCCTCATAGTGTTACAAGTACAGTCGACTAGACTATCAAACAGCAATCTCATAGGAGCAATGGAAGTCCCTACCGCTGACCAATCAGAAGGCAGATATAACCTACGAACACATCGCGGTGAACGTATAAATAGGAGACAGTGGACAGAATGGCCAGTCCCAAGATAATCCTTGAGGATGCCGGACGCAGTCTCTGGCGAAACGTCGGGGAACTATAAGCCTCACGATCACGGCCTACAGCCCGGAAATCTTCTTCAAGATCATCATAGCAACTCTGGCCGTGAAAGTCTACATCAATTCAGATATAAATTTGTTTTATATAATTTTGTTTATTTTTTATTATTTCACTCACCTCATACTTCATAATTCATAGCAGACCCAGGGTTTCTTCACATCTTTTGTGACATTCTCAATGCTGTGTCACGTTCACAACTGACGTCCAATGGCCTTCTATCCTGCAGACTGACCTCCGTGCCATCTGATGGCCGACCGAAGAATTTCCAAATCAGTCCTCTCTCCTTATAACCGGGTATTTCAAAATTCATAGTTGTATTTTCATTCTTGCATATGTAAATTTTTTCCCAAATTGTGAGTTCCTTCGGTTTTTCCAATTGTTTAAGTAATTTTGCTTTGGTTTCTATTCTATGTTTTTCTGACCAGGCATGTGCAGCTATTGCAGATTTTTCGGTTTCTCCATTTTTAACATTTCTGAGGTGTTCTTTTAATCTTGTATTTAGATTCCTTTGATTTACATAGGAAAAACAAAAAGGAATCTAAATACAAGATTAAAAGAACACCTCAGAAATGTTAAAAATGGAGAAACCGAAAAATCTGCAATAGCTGCACATGCCTGGTCAGAAAAACATAGAATAGAAACCAAAACAAAATTACTTAAACAATTGTAAAAACCGAAGGTACTCACAATTTGGGAAAAAATTTACATATGCAAGAATGAAAATTCAACTATGAATTTTGAAATACCCGGTTGTAAGGAGAGAGGACTGATTTGGAAATTCTTCGGTCGGCCACCAGATGGCACGGAGGTCAGTCTGCAGGATAGAAGGCAGTCGGACGTCAGTTGTGAACGTGACACAGCATTGAGAATGTCACAAATGATGTGACGAAACCCTGGGTTTGCGAGGAGTTATGAAGTATGAGGTGAGTGAAATAAAAAATAAACAATAGATATCTTCGGTTCAAATCCCAGTTTAGATGAAAATTTTTCTCTTCAAAAAATTAATACTATCAATATATCTAAACCCTTGAATTGGAAATATGCACGTACCTGGAATTTTGTTTTCTCAACTTGACACGTTTCACTGAAGCATCATTACTGAGTCAGATTCTGGGAACGGTGTTGGTGCATGTTCAGATGAGGTGTACATCTACATACTCATAAGTAATGCCACGAGTGATTTCCAATTTATCTAGAGAATTTGGAAATCAAGAGTGGCATTTGTTAGGACTATTTAACGAATAAAATTAAGCTGTTTACTCACAAATCATTATTTAACTATAGTTATTTTAAAATATTTATATATTTAATGTAAACAGCAATGTTTGAAAACAAATGAGAAACGATAGGTACGCTTCATCTGCTTCTTTTGTTTATCACTGCAACCAGATCATACTATTTATTGCCAAAGGAACGCAATATTGTAAGAATGCTCTCTAGTGGAGAAAAAATGAAAGATCAAACTGTATATTATGATGATCTTGAAGAAGATTTTCGGGCTGTAGGCTGTGGTCGTGAGGCTTGTAGTTCCCCGACGTTTCGCCAGAGACTGCGTCTGGCATCCTCAAGGGTTGTCTTGAGACTCAAGATGCCAGACGCAGTCTCTCGCGAAACGTCGGGGAACTACAAGCCTCACGACCACGGCCTACAGTCCGAAAATCTTCTTCAAGATCATCATAGCAACTCCGGCCGTGAAAGTCTACGTGAATACAAACTGTATATTAATTCATTTCTGATGTCGTATGATGTAAATATGACAATTATATTTTTCTGGATTATTACCTGGGAAAAAATACATTTAAGAAAGTGCAAACAGTGGTTTCTTTTTTTGGTGGTATAATAAATTGCTACAAATGTTTTTATATTAACTCCTGCAAGCGCTATGTGTTGACATCTATGCACTATATATACAATCTGGTAGACGTATTTCTTCGGGAGTCAGTCACTGCAAAATAATGGTCAGACCTGTTCAGAATATTAAAAAGGAGGAGCTTTCTTTAATATGGTAAATTTAACATTGATAAATATTTTGTGAAACATGACTCTGATTGGTTGTAAAACAGAAATCATAGAAACGTGATTGGTCACTGACTCCCATTTGGGGCATGAGTTAAATAGTCAATATAATTTTTATCTTCTTTGATTTTTAAATTTCAAACTTAGGGTACAACTATACACCTATACATGTGTAAATATGGTAATTGGTTAATTTTATTCAGTAGTGCTTATGATATGTTTGTTTTGCTATGTTACATCAAATTGTAATGATATGTGAATGCCTGAATATCATTTGGTGATTTTAGGATCAAATTTTATGCATTAATACTTATAAAATTTAAGTTGAACCACCGTTAAGGTTAAAATTATAAAATTAATACCTGAAGTCACAGTTGTTCTTAACGATAAAATATGTATAAAATTGTAAAGCCAAATGTTTCTGGAAGGCTGAATGCTATGAGTATTTGCTCAATCATGCAAATGGCAGCTTTATGTCTTAAGAAGACATTTATTGGGAATTTAAACTCTACTTTATAAAGCCAGTAGGGCATCTATCGGGAATTAACAATGTATAAGTGAAAAATTTGTAAGAATTAAATGAATCGTGATTTCTTCTTACCTCATACTTCTATGTTTTTTTTAAACACAGCACTGCAGTATCAGCGATCATTGTCACCATCCTCAGCTGTTTTCACGACTGTCATTTTTTTCTTCTTTTGCCGGTTATTATCCAAACTGCCATCTGGTGTTCTTTTGAAGGAATTATTTTCTAAACTGTCTTCTTGTGTTCTTTTGAAGGAATTATTTTCTAAACTGCCATCTGTTGTCCCTCCATGGTATCTTTACCTTGTCGTGGTGGAGTGGCTTGTGTGCTTAAATGATCCTGAGAGCTATGCCGGCGGTAGCATTGCTGCCGATAGGGTTACCCATGCCGGACTGGTCGAAGGTGATAAGCCAGATGAAATAAGTACCTCAGTCGAAAGAGTGACGATCTTTCACCGTAAAAATACAACCGTCAAGAAATGCGGACATGGGTTCTACTGGGGTAAAATTTTCCGGAGGTCAAATAGTCCCCCATTCGGTTCTCCGGGCGGGGACTACTTCAGGGAACCCATGCCAAAGGATAGGGATGTATGGAGAGCTTATGTCCGTGCGGCCATGAACCTACGGGTTCGATAGTGCCAGTGAGTAAGTAAGTAAGCCATCTGTTGTATTTTTGAAGAACTTTGTAATCAAGCTCGGTTTGTCTGGAATCTTGGAAGTTCATGGTTCTAGTATAGTTTTTTTTAATATATATTTTTTCCCAAACTGTTAAATCCAAAGGTTTGGATAGATGTTTCAATAGTTTTGCTTTGGATTTAACAGTTTGGGAAAAAATATATATTAAAAAAACCATACTAGAACCATGAACTTTGAGATTCCGGACGAACCGAGCTTGATTACAAAGTTCTTCAAAAATACAACAGATGGCAGTTTAGAAAATGATTCCTTCAAAAGAACACCAGATGGCAGTTTAGAAAATAATTCCTTCAAAAGAACACCAGATGGCAGTATGGATAATTACTGGCAAAGGAAAAAATTTACAGTCGTGAAAACAGCTGAGGATGGTGATGATGGTCGTTGATACTGCAGTGCTGTGTTTAAAAAAACATAGAAGTATGAGGTAAGAAGAAATCACGATTCATTTAATTCTTCTGATAAAATATGTATAAAATTGTAAAGCCGAATGTTTCTGGAAGGCTGAATACCATGAGCATTTACTCAATCATGCAAATGGCAGCTTTTTGTTTTAAGAAGACATTTATTGGGAATTGAAACTCTACTTTATAAAGCCAGTAGGGTGGGAATTAACAATGTATAAGAGAAAAATTTGTGTTTAGATTGGAGTTCTCAGGTAGCTCAGTGGTAGAGCATTGGCCTTGAAAGCCAAACCCCAGTTTGAGCATATAATTTTTCTCTTCAAATATAATTCTCTGTTTCTGTTTCAATCTTTCGATCCGTAACTAGATTTACAGTACAGTGGTAAATATCTGATAAATCTCATTTGTAGATGAGAAAATTATGATTAATGCAATTTGAGCATTTTGTTATGTATATTGTGTCTTGAGAAATTGTTCATTAAAATTCAGGTTATTTGTTCCTAAAATCATGTTTATTACAGAGTAACAAGTACAAATTAGCTTAGTTCACTTCCCTCGAGGGTATCATAGTTACTATAGTCCGATAGAAATGTGATTCCATTTGGTTGAGGCAAGATTTTATATCATTGTTGTTGAGGGAAAGGTTATAAGTCCAAGAATTGTGTTTTAAGTAATTATGCAGATCAAGAAAATTCCAATCTTGTTTGTGAAAGGCATCTTTGTCATTCATCTGTTAGTTTCTCATCCGAATGACATATAAAGCATTTTTTTTTCCACAAACAAGATTGAACTTAAAATATTGAAAATATAAAATTAGTTAATAATGAATGGAGAACATATTTTAATCGACTCACCTCGATTAAAATATGTTCTCCATTCATTATTAATGATATAACCTCATAATGTTTACTTCCCGATATTAATTTAAATATATAAAATTAGTATTGTTTATTTTTTATTATTTCACTCACCTCATACTTCATGAGGTGAGTGAAATAATAAAAAATAAACAATATTAAAAAACCTCATAGTGTTATTTCCTATCTACATAACTTAATATAAAATTAGTACCTAATAAATCTAATTTAATTAAATTTCCAGTGGGAGGAAACACTATGAGGTATTTATATTAATAAATGAGTTGGAGAAAATGTTTTAACATCTCACCTCACAAAGTTGTGTGTCTTCACGATACCGGTTTCAAAAGTATAGTATTACTTCCATCTTCAGTCAAATTCCAACTGTTGTTAACATTATCTTCTGAACTGCCATCTGGTGTAGATTTTATGAACTTGGAGATTAAATTACTCTCGTCGGGGATATTGAAATTCATTGCATTATATTTATTCTTCTGAATGTATATCTTTTTCAAAATTGTTAATTCTAAAGGTTTCTCCAAAAGTTTAGTTAGTGTCTTTTCCAATTTTATGATTTTATAGCAAACTATGAGCTGCAATTGCCGATTTTTCAATTTCACCATTTTTAATATCTAGAAATTCGTACCTTAGAAATATTAAAAATGGTGAAATTGAAAAATCGGCAATTGCAGCTCATAGTTTGCTATAAAATCATAAAATTGGAAAAGACACTAAACTTTTGAAACATTTGGAGAAATCTTTACAATTAACAATTTGGGAAAAGATATACATTCAGAAGAATAAATAAAAAGCAAGGAATTTCGATATCCCTGACGAGAATAATTTAATCTCCAAGTTCATAAAATCTACACCAGATGGCAGTTCAGAAGATGATGTTAACAACAGTTGGAATTTGAGTGAAGATGGAAGTAATACTATACTTTTGAAACCGGTATCATGAAGACACACAACTTTGTGAGGTGAGATGTTAAAACATGTTCTCCAAGTCATTTATTAACCTAATAAATCATTCCTCCTCAACTAAAATAAAGTTCTGTTAGAAAACTTTGTCAAGTGGTTAAAATACCTTTGTACCAGTTGATATGCAGAAGATGAAACATTGTTTTGAAAGGCCTTCATATTTTAACTATTCGACAAAGTTTTCTAACAGAATTGTATTTTATTTGATGACTGATTTCTTCTTCTTGTAAAAAGTAAAGTGATCCCACAACAGGCCCGGAGGCCCTTGGGGTAGTAGGAGGTTAGGGCTCCCACTTTTTCTAGACAATTGGCAGTTTATGTCAGCCGGGTTGTCAGCCCTGTGTGACGGCCGCCTTTACCCCCAGAACAAGCATCTGGTACTCATTTCTGTTAGAGGCTGAGTCGACTGCAGGGCCATAGTGCCGCCAGAGGGTTTGGGTCAGTTTAAAAATCCTGATCCCAATGGGACTTGAACCCTCGACCCTCCGGCTTGTAGCTCAGTGCCTTAACCACTACGCTACGGCGTGCCCCTCTTCTTCTTGTACTTCATGAAATTAGGCCTTTTGACCTGTTTTCACATCAAGTGGGATTTAATGAATCTTCCCAACTAGTAAATGGGCATCCAACACTTCTATGTCCTATTGGTTTGTACTTTAATAACAGCCGAGAGATTCTATCAGTAGGCATTCTTTGAACATGAGTCTCGGTCTAGGCGAAAATTTTTCTCTTTAAATATAATTCTTTGAACATGTTCATGTTGTCAATTCTATTTGTTAAATTAAAAATATTTAAGTATATTAGAAAATACTTAATTTATTTTTCTGTCCAAAATTGTCACACCTGTTACTGAACATAAGAACTTCATTTCTGCAGTTTCTATTTTTCTTCTGTCAGAACGGTTAAGAGTCCAATTCTCACTAGTATATGTTAAGACAGGCGCTGCCATAATTTTGTAAAATTTCAGTTGTGTCGAATGATTATCAGGTACTAATTTTATGTTTTCAATATTTTATTACATAACCTCAATAGTGCTTTTAAAATGAATTTTAAAAGTATTGAAAGATTGAACTCTTCTTCACTTAATATGTATATCTCAAAAATACAATTTTTGGATTATGCCGCTTTCCACTGACAATGATCATATATACGAGGGTGGATCAAATATAAATCGGAATTTGTATCTGGAGGATCTGGTAGCGAACTGCAAAGGTTGCGGTTTGGAGAGGAAGTTGGTGGGGGTGTTTGGAGAAGGGATCTTGATGTGTCGCACTCCGAAGAGCGGCCGCTTGCTTCAGTACGCCATGAACGAGCAAGAGGTACACACGTCTGTTGCACAACGCATTATTATTAAGTTTTTGGCAAAAGAAGGCACTAAACCTTCTGAAATTTTGAGAAGGCTCCATGTGCAGTTTGGGGAAGCAACCCTTTCGAAGACGCAGGTGTATGATTGACGCAAAAAAATTTTAGCGGACTGGGATTCAGTGGAAAATGAGCCCCACCAAAGACGGCAACAAACGAGCATCACTGCAGACAACATTCATGCTGTATGGGACCTTATTGAGGAGGATCGGCGCGTAACAATTTCTGAAATTGCATCACACGTTGGAATAAGCTTCGGAAGTGTTCAAGCCATCATCAGTGATGAACTCAAATTCCGAAAATTGTCTGCCAGGTGGGTTCCTCGGCTCCTCAGCCAGGAATAAAAAAATTGACAAAAAAACTGACGAAAATGCATTGGACACTTCTGGAACATCCTCCTTACAGTCCAGATTTGTCACCCTGTGTTTGGGCCACTGAAAGAAGACCTGGGAGGAAGGCGGTTGCAGCGGTAGAGGAGTTCGTGCGCAACTGGCTGACTACACGTCATCCCTCATTCTTCAAGGACGGCATCAAAAAGTTGCCAACTCGATGGCAAAAGTGTGTTGGAAATGCAGGAGACTATGTAGAAAAATGAGGTGGTGGTTTTGTATTTTTTGTTAATTCACTAAAATTGTAAACAATAATTCCAGTTTATATTTGATTCACCCTCGTATATTTAAAATCAGAATGTATTGAAAACAGCGTACAAATTAAAAGGTTTTCACTTAATGATACTTGAGTTGTTTTGAAAGATGACAATATACATAACATTGGTTATTGTTATGATTTAGATATTTTTAGCTTATTATGGTTTTGGCTAATGTGTAGACCCATAGTGCAAACATATTACTAATTTATTTTTTTTTTTCTTCCCTAACCTGAATCCTGGCAATGCTGAACACACATGCACTAGCAAGCTGAAAGGGAAGGTGGTTTCTAGGTTGGTAGGCCTGCATTAGTTATATTTTTGTTGATGGTAGAATGTTGATTATCTGAACAAATTGTGATTGTCTACAGATCAGATAACTCAACTAGACAATGATATCAATTATAAAATTAAGTTTACAATGTTTCAGTTAATGTTTTGAAATTATCTAAATTTAATGAGTCCTGTAACTTTTACAAATATTTACATATTACATTGTAAATGGGTTTCATATAACAGAATTATAAAACTAAAAATTAATATATTTTTAAGGAATTACTATAAAGTGAATGTTTTCTAGTTTTTTCTTTTCTTTCTTTTGTGTTATTATATTTTAGGTCATTGTTGTAAAAGAAAATAATTAACCAGTTCAGATCCAACTAAAAAGTTTTGATTTTATCAATATATTAATTTTATATATTAAATTTGGAAATTTTTAACGTTATGAGCTTCAGTTCATAAGAGATAATGAATCGTGATTTCTTCTTATCTCATACTTCTATGTTTTTTTTTACTTACCATCCTGAAGTTCATAATAAGTTTCAAAAAAATTTCAGAAAATTTAATTTAACATTGGCTCCAATTAACAAATTCAACCTGGGTAATCTTCTGTTAACTAATAATAAATTTAACACCCCAGACAACAAAAAATCTGGAATTTATCAAATTGATTGCAAAGATTGCAACAGGATATATAAGGAAAAACAAAAAGGAACTTGGAAACTCATAAAAAAGAACACTTCAGAAACATAAAGAATGGAGAAATTGAAAAATCAGCTATAGCAGCACATAGTTTATTAGAGCATCATAGGATTGAAAAAGAAACAAAACTTTTGAAACATGGATTTAACAGTTTGGGAAAAAATATACATTTCAAAAAAACCATACTAGAACCATGAACTTCGAGATTCCAGACAAACCGAGCTTGATTACAAAGTTGTTCAAAAATACAACAGATGGCAGTTTAGAAAATGATTCATTCAAAAGAACACCAGATGTCAGTTTAGAAAATAATTTCTTCAAAAGAACACCAGATGGCAGTTTGGATAATTACTGGCAAAAGAAAAAAATTGACAGTCGTGAAAACAGCTGACGATGTTGACAATGGGTCGCTGATACTGCAGTGCTGTGTTTAAAAAAACATAGAAGTATGAGGTAAGAAGAAATCACGATTCATTTAATTCTTATATATTAATTTTAACCAAAAGAATCTATATTATGACTTAATAATTACTAAAGAAATTTTAAAAGCTGTTAATAAATGAATATATGAGAGTAAGAAGGAAAAGATTTCACATTTGAAAGTTACAGGGAAAGAACAATGTAAGTAATTTTTTTTTGTTGAAATGGAGTTTGAGGTGTCATTACATTCTATGTCCTTTACAAGTGTTAAACAGTCATTTTTAAACAGTTAAACAGCATTGCAAATTAATAATTTGTCCATCATAGAGTGTTATAATTTACTTACAGCGTTGAAAGACAAAATATGAGTTCAGATAATTGGCATTCAACTGTATTATGCTGCACCTCCTAAGCATCTGCAAGTAGATGGGGCTGTCGTGTTACTTTTTCTTTGTAGAACTGTCTTTAAGAGGGGATATCAACCATAATACAACGTTAAAAAAAATATATATGATCACATTTTGAATTTTTTTTTCAAATTTTGCATACATAATTCTTCTTCTTCCTTCCAAGTATTAGGCCAAGGCCTGTTACGATCCTATAGAAAATTTTCCGTCCAGCGTTTCATAGGATGGCCCAGAGATCTTCATCCTCTTGGTATATAATTATAAACAGCTTTCGGGATCCGATTTGAACTCCATCTTTCAAGATGGTGTTTCCATTGTGTGTACATAATCATCATATTCAATGGGTGACCAAAGTATTGGCCCTTTCATATGATGAACCAAGTAATGCATATGTTTCATTTTCTCCAAAACCAGAACAGATAAATGGTGAAATTGTGTGTGTAATACCTTCAAATGTTATCTAATTAGTGGAAGATTTTTAAAATACATTACAAAACTCCATTGAGGTCATTATGTTAAAATTTTTAACCCTTAAATTGGCAAAACTCAAGTTTCTTCCGTTAGTTATTTCAATGTGGCGGTCCGCAGAGAAAACAGAATCTTGTGTAACTGTTATTATTATGTATATTGTACAATTAGATACACATTTAAGTAGTTTCGTTTTGTTCGTTTTCTTCTGATTTATTTAAGATATTAAGTTAATTAAACCAACTGATGTATCCAAAAGGATACGTTACGAATTTAAGGGTTAAAGAAAATAAAACAATAGCTGAGATCTCAATTGTTCTCAACAATCAGCAGTGTAAGTTTTGTAGGAGGCCTTTCGAAAACTTAAGTTTCATCTTCTGTACCAAACTGAAAGCAGAAGATGAAACTTAAGTTTTCGAAAGGCCTCCTACAAAACTACACAGCTGATTGTTGAGAATGAGTGAAGTCTCAGGTACTGTTGTATATTCTTTAAAAATTATTGGATCTAGTATTTTACATGTGGGTGAATTAGTCGTGTACATTTTATATTTTAACTTTTAAGGAATTCAATTTAAAATGTTTCAGTTGGTTTAAAAAATGAAATCAATTCACCCACATGCAACATTCTAACACCACTAATTAAATAATATTGGAAGATATTACAACCAACATTTCACTTTTTTTTTCCGTACTGCTTTTGGAGAAAATGGTACATATGAATTATATTTGAAGAGAAAAATATACTTTAATAGTGAGTGGAGAATATATGTTTAACGACTCACCTCATATGATTTCAAATTTCTTTGATACCAGCGGTTTCAGACAATATCTTGTCCCTCTTCAGTCATGGCTTCCACTGATGAAATTCTGTGGTTGTTGATTTCTCTTGTGCTGCCATCTTTCGTTGGAATTATAAACTTTGTAATTAAATTTTTATCCACCGGAATATCGAAGTTCATAGATCGATATTTATTCTTCTGAATGAGTATCATTTCCAAAATTGTCAATTCCAACGGTTTATCTAATTGTTTCAAAAGTTTTGCCTCTTTTTCAATTTTATGATGTTCTAGCAAACTATGTGCAGCAATTGCTGATTTTTTTAAAAAAAATTTAATTACAAAGTTTATAATCCCGACGAAAGATGGCAGCACAAGAGGTGATGTCCTTAGAGAAATCAACAACCACAGAATTTCATGAGTGGAAGCCATGACTGAAGAGGGACAAGATATTGTCTGAAACCGCCGGTATCAAAGAAATTTGAAATTATATGAGGTGAGTCATTAAAAATATGTTCTCCACTCACTATTAATGATATAACCTCATAATGTTTACTTCCCAATATTAATTTAAATATAAAAAAAATATACACTTAAAATGGATTAAGGTAGAATATTTTTTATCACTCACCTCATATTGTTCTTCTTATTTGATTATAAACTAGTTTCGGAACATAGTTTCTGTTCCATCCTCAGTATCGTCACGACCGTTGTTCTGTCGTTTTGAAGAGCTGTCTTTCTCTCCTTCCATTGGCTGACTGAAAAACCTCGAAACCAGCCAATGGAAGGCGAGAAGGACAGCTCTTCAAGACGACAGAACAACGGTCGTGACGATACTGAGGATGGAACAGAAACTATGTTCCGAAACTAGTTTATAATCAAATAAGAACAACAATATGAGGTGAGTGATAAAAAATATTCTACCTTAATGAATATACCTCATAGTGAGAATTCCTAAAATAAGTACTTAAAATGGAGTTTGAACCCAGGATCTTTAGCTTTATACACCAATGCTCTGCTACTGAGCTGTCCAAGGCCTCCAATCTAATCACAAATTTTCTCTTATACATTTCAATTCCCGAGAATGCCAAAAGGCTTGCGAATTATTGCTCTTAAATAAGGGTCTGCCATTCACGTGTTGAGGAACGTTTTGCAACCCTCTGGCACTCTTGAAAATTGAAATGTATAAGAGAAAAAAGTATGTTTTGATTGGAGGCTTTCGATAGCTCTCTGGCAGAGCATTATCATATAAAGCTAAAGTTCCTGGGTTCGAACCCTAGTCTAGGTGTATATTTTTTTCTCTTCAAATATAATTTGTCCTTCAATGAGGAATGTCAAATTTATAATAAAAACATACATATGTATCTCTAAACTGAGCAATTAAGATGGTACAGACATGTCCAGCGAATGGAAGAGGATTGACTACCGAAATCTGTTTTGGAATGGAAACGTGAGGGAAGACGAGGCAGAGGAAGACCTAAAACCTCCTGGAGTCAGGGAATATGTTTATACATGAAGGAGAAACATCTACAACCAGGTGATTGGATGGACCGACAAAAATTGGGTATTAGGAATCGGACGATTACAGAGACATTAATCAACCAATGATCTATCTATATGTATTTCTTCCTTCATGACATGAAAGTGCTAGTATTTTGGTCATCCTTTAAAATATATTTCATTCTAATATTTTCTCCAGCAATATGTTATAGTTAAATCCCTCAGGGGTCCTCATCTAGAGGATATGTGGATGGCGACCACAAGGTGCCCAAGCTGAGCAAAACATTTCTTCCACTTACTTGTGTTTTGCACTCTTTTAACTTTACTATCTAACCTCTCTTGGTTAACTCTTGTTTTTTTCGACCCCGACGCTATTAGGGCATCCGAGGGCTAGGGAGTCTTTCCTTTCTTCCATTTCTTCTTTCCTTTATTTTCTTCTCTTCTCCAGAAAAGCCTGACCAGAGGCTATAAGATGGCAGCCCCATCACTGGTCTTGCCTTCCTTTGGCCGGCAACCAATCGAAGGGACTATTATTATGCTTTCAAGTGTTATATGAGAATTTCCCAGAAAGAAATTTTCTATAGGATCGTAACAGGCCTTGCCCTAATACTTGGAAGGAAGAAGAAGAAGAAGACTAACATAAAATTTTTAAAAAGATATTTTAAAAAATGTGGTCACAATACTTTTTATGATTGATATTCCCCCTTAAATAATTTGGTGTTGGTAAGTTTTTTATGTTCACTGCTGTCGTATAACCATAATTTGTAATATTCTGTATTGAACATTCATAACCAAATAACACATTGGTCCAAAAAATAAGGCTGAATGTAATGATTTAACAGAAAAATTAAATACAGTAATCAGGTATTAAGTGAAGAATAATATAAACTGTTATTTTCTTCTGGTGGTAACACTGAGGCCATCCACTATTGAAGTAGGAAGTTACTACTCACTCATCAAGGTTACAAAATCTTTCAGTAGTTAAAGTGAGGTCTTTATAGGAAGCCAGATATAATAAGAACAGTTAAGTCTCGGAGACTGCGATGGGCAGGACATGTTGCACGTATGGGGAATGAAAGACGTGCATGGAAGCTTCTTGTAGGAAAGTCAGAGGGAAAACGTGCAGTTGGTAGACCAAGAATGAGGTGGGAGAATAACATTAACTATGATTTGAAAGAAGTAGATAATAAAAAAAAACTCCTGGCGCAACAGGCCTACAAGGCCCTTAGCCTACCAGCCGGCTGCTGGCCTCACATCCACATGTGTTAATCACAGAGGTAGATGATAATCAGCCAGTGTAGTGGTGACATGTGGTCAGCATGTCGAGTCCCCCAGCCGTTATAGCTGGTTTTCTCAACCTGGAGCTGCTACTTATTGTAGCTACCCAAATGCATCACGATGCTGGGTGGGCACCGGTCCCATACTGGCCGAAATACCATGAGAAAATTTCTTCCCCCATGGAGACTTTAACCAGCGCAAATCCCGTAGCTCTGCGCCAAGACTTCCTGCCTTAACCACTCATCTACGGCGCGGGACTAAATTAGTAGATTATACGGGAAATGATTGGAAAGCATTAGCTCAGGATATGTATGTATGGAGAGCTTACATCCGTGCGGCCATGAACCTATGGGTTTGATAGTGCCAGTGAGTAAGTAAGTAAGTTAAAGTGAGGTTTTAATGAATAAGTTGTTTACTATTACAGTAAGGCTTTGGCAAATTTCAAAATTAATCAATCAATTGAGTTGCTATGATGATCTTGATGAAGGTTTTCGGGCTGTAGGCCGTGGTCGTGAGGCTTGTAGTTCCCCAACGTTTCACCAAAGACTACGTCATCCTCAAGGGTTGTCTTGAGACTGAAGTCTTGAGGATGCCAGACGCAGTCTTTGGCGAAACGTCGGGGAACTACAAGCCTCACGACCACGGCCTACAGCCCGAAAACTTTTATCAAGATCATCATAACAACTCCGGCCGTGAAAGTCTACGTGAATACAATTGAGTTGGTGTTTACTTGATGAAAATCCATAATTATTAATTAAATAAAAATAAAACTTAGTTTTATTTGATTTTCATATTTATTAAGATATAATTCAGTGACAGCTGTTTCGGTACACTGTACCTTCTTCAGACATGTTAACAAATTATGAATTGTGTTATTATAGTACATATCAACTGATCTAAGCAACAATACAACAATAATTTATTTAAATTTTTAAATTTAACAAAGGAGTTTCATTCAAATCAAGTTGAGAATTTAACAGTTTATTACTACTTTTCAATTTGTTTATTTCTACACCCTCCAAAAGGTCCAACACATGTTTGTGATAAGGGTAAGAAGTATGAGGTGAGTCAAGAAACAACTCAACAAAATTAAAATAAACCTCATAGTGTTATTTCCCACCTACATAACTTAACATAGAAGATGCTTTAAAACTCTTAAATTTACAGAAGAAAACAATTGATAATGATGGCCGGATGATTTTTGGGGACCGTCGGGCCCTAAGCTTCCTGACATTTGTCTTACAGGTGAGGAAAAACCCTGAAAAAAACCTCACCTAGGAGCCTGTCCTGACCGGGAATTGAACCCGTGCCCGCTGCATGACGAGGCAGCATGCTACCTTGAGACCATACCATATAATTTAATTAATATTTAAGATTAAATTCATTTAGACGTTCAGTGCATGCTAGTATTAACTACTAATAAACTAATTAATACTAATTGGAGTGTTTACACCGAAGTCTGAGATAACAGAGATTGTAGGAGATTTCAGTAACAATTTACAGTTGAGCACGAAACATTATAAATAGGGCAAGGCATTTAATGACCTATAAATTGGTAAAAAATGCATTTATGACCTAAAAAATGCAAAAAAAGGCCAATAAAATAAAAAAAAATTAAAAACAAAAACTTAAGAATTACCAATAAAAATACTATTTATTAGATTAAGTACTCACGTGTTTACTGAATTACATAAAATTTAACTTAACATCAGAATATTAAAAGAAAAGTATTTAAAAAATACATGTGACAGTATCTTTTATTGCAGAAAATCCATTTCAATTACACAGTGCACTTTTACAGCAATTTTGAATTGCAGTTAACAATCAGAATAAGGGTAGAAGCTAGCATAAGCTCTAAGAAATTGAATAAAATTCCTAGAAGTGGGTAAGTTCATTATACACATACCTTGAAAAATAGGGGTAGTAGTTAGCAAAACATCTACTTAATTCCAAGAAATTGTATTGACAAGGAAAAATACTTAATTATAATAAACATTTAAATCACATACAAATAATGTCACAGGCTTCCGGAAAAGTGTAAAAAATGCTCAAAATGACCTAAAAATTGCCAAAAAATGACCTATCGCTAAAAAAGTTAAGAAAATGCAAAAAAAATACCCTAACAAATTGCTTTTATGTAGTCTGTTTTTTAATGCCGTACATTTTCATATATGCAAGCAATGTTTCAACCTTCATAAGAAAAAGATGCAAAATCATTAATTGCCCTAATTATTATTAGTAGACCTCAGATTTATAGGTTATAAAAGAAGGAAACATTTATAATTAGGGAAATGCAATTAATGATTTTGCATCTCTTTATTATGAAGGTTGAAACATTGCTTGCCATGTATGAAAAATGTATGGCATTAAAAAACGGATTAAATAAAAGCATTTTGTTAGGGCATTTTTTTTTGCATTTTCTTAACTCTTTTAGGGATAGGTCATTTTTTGGCAATTTTTAGGTCATTTTGAGCATTTTTTACACTTTTCCGGAAGCCTGTGACATTATTTGTATTTGATTTAAGATTTTTATTATAATTTAGTATTTTTCCTTGTCAATACAATTTCTTGGAATTAAGTAGTTGTTTTGCTAACTACTACCCCTATTTTTCAAGGTATGTGCATAATGAACTTGCCCACTTGTAGGAATTTTATTCAATTTCTTAGAGCTTATGCTAGCTTCTACCCTTATTCTGTTTGTTAACTGCACCAATTCAAAATTGCTGTAAAAGTGCACTGTGTAATGATGAATGAAAGGAATTTTCGGCATTAAAATAAAAATGTACTGTAACATGTATTTGTTAAATACTTTTCTTTTAATATTTTGATGTTAAGTTAAATTTTATGTAATTCAGTAATCAAGTGAGTACTTAATCTAATAAATAGTATTTTCATTGGTAATTCTTAACTTTTTATTTCTCATTTTTTTATTTTATTGGTCATTTTTTTGCATTTTTCAGGTCATAAATGCATTTTTTATTTTGCATTTTTTACCAATTTATAGGTCATTAATTGCCTTGCCCTAATAATAAAATGATATTAAGGTCACTTGTTCCTCTCACTTGACTGCATGAACACTTATTACTAGCTTAATGTGCTTTGCTTATTTATGTATCTCACTAAAACATGTTGTTTGTGCTTGTGATGTTGTCATTGCTTTGTATAATTTTCATTACATGGTTACACAAACTATAACATGGTCTTGCATATTATTGGTCAATAGTCGAGTTGGATAGTCCCTATTCATATGCACTCTTTATTTTGACTGTTATTTCAGTGTCTAGTGGTCTATACCCGAGCCGCCATAACTCCAGCTCTGAAGTTTAGGTTATACAAGGGGTAAAGGGAGAAACTCGCCCTCTACTGCCAATAAGGAAATGGTTGTTGTGTGAATAGATGTCTGCCACAACCAATCTCTGTTCTTGATGCAGCTATAGCGCGCTAGTAAGGTTTGAAATTGCTGAGATGTTGTCAGCTGTATGTCTGCTAACCACATACATAAAGCGGCCACTCCCACTGAATATCCATGTCAGCAACATTGTCGTGAAAATGTCAAGGCCAGAAAATCAGTGGCTGCAGTATAGTGGCTATGTTCCTGAGGGTCACAGCTTCAAACCTGGCTAGGGTCAACTGATATCATAGATTGAAAAAATCCAAGGAACAAAGTTCTCCAGGAGGGACTTTAAGCCATGGGTCCGTAGTCTGAAGATTATCGGGCTTGTTACAGAACCTCTAGCCTGAAAAAAAAGGCTTGTAAGCAAAATTTACCAACTTTCATCATTCTAATAGTACCTTAGTTGCCTGCTAGATGTCTTGTTGATCACATGCCACTCATTGACATCTGTAGAGAAATAAACAACTAAATTTGCTTGGTGTGGAAACTCCTAACAAAGGACAGGCTGGATTCAATAGGACCTTAAGGTCAATAAGTAAGTAAGTTGTACTAGAATAAGATTCTGCTTATCGCCTGCTTATAACCAGGTTGTTCTAACTCCACTTTTTAAATTTTTCACAAGAGCTCAATTAAGTTTTGGGTACTACTAAATTTACAATAACACTGTTTTAAGGAAAGGAATTTAACCACAAAATATATATACCCTATCCACTCTTAGAGTCGTATCTATGAATGCATTAGACCGTAAAAGTTATCTGCTGAGAAAGTTGCATCCAAAGACTTTTTGCATACTCAAAAGTCTGTTCATGCAATAATAATTGTCGAAATTCCTAAGCAACCTGGTGAGGTGACTTTGCAGAGAACGAATCGTGAGCAACCTGATGGGAACCGATGTACTTTGAAACCTTGCTGCTTTATCCAAGATGTCGGACCTTGAAGACTTCAATCATGTTTTCGGTATACGTGGAGAAGAGGAATTTGATAGAGTCTACCAGAGAATTAAACTGGAAGAACAGGAGAATCGGCATAATATCGCACGATGCAGACGTTGTATACAGTTTTATTTGCGGGACGCAAGCGTAAATGCATTCCTCTAGCAGATGAAAATAATGGAAGTGGTTTTATCGCTGAGAAATCTGGGTAATTTCTTACCAATATTACGAAAAAACTACTTTCATGCATGACCAGTCAGCGACTCACTAATTCAAACTTTGCACGTGCTCACCAGAGACTAATGTATTTCCATGCAGCCCTTAGAGTGATTCTAACATAAACAAATGCTAATTGTATCCTGCCATTTGCGCCACAATTACTGTCACATTGACAAGGAGCATGTGTGAAGTATATAAGACATGTGATCGTTGAATGGGGTAGATTACAAGAAAACTGGTGAGATTTTTCACTGAATTTGTGGAATACATTTAAACTAACTGTTTTTTGACCACTAGTCAAAGATTTGCTAGACTTGTGTTTTACAAATTTGGATGGCAACATAGCAACAGAAGATTCAACACCTTTAGCCATTTTGTTTTGCATTGGAATCGACTGAAACATGACTCAAATGCATTATCAATATGTAATAAACTATTTTAAGTTGTAATTGATTAGGTATAGGCTATTTTAGAATATTTTCTATGTTTTGAATATTATTTTCATTCACGAAGAATAACAAGTATATTCAGAGGACATATTTTTAATTTAATGAAGGGAGTAATTTTTCGTGTACTTATTGCTTCTACAACGTACGTCGGTGTCCATAACCAATGAAAAGCGAGCAGGTGACATGGTTTTGTTTTGATGAGGATCACTTTAAGAGTGGACAGCCTTTAATTTTTTGCGTGAAACTGCGCTGCACATGCCGTAGCGTAGTGGTTAAGGCACTGAGCTACAAGCCAGAGGGTCGAGGGTTCAAGTCCCGTTGGGGTCAGGATTTTTAAACTGACCCAAGCCCTCTGGCGGCACTATGGCCCTGGAGTCGACTCAGCCTCTAACTGAAATGAGTACCAGACGCTTGTTCTGGGGTAAAGGCGGCCGTCACGCAGGGCTGACAACCCGGCTGACATAAAGTGCCGATTGTCTAGAAAAAGTGGGAGCCTTAACCTTCTACTACCCCAAGGGCCTCCTGAGGCCTGTTGTGGGAACACTTTACTTTTACTTAACATATAGTACTGAATGCTAAACAGTATTATAATCGTGGAAGCTAGAAGGAAAAAGGGGATTAATTTGGCTTGAGAAAGCTTTACAATGTACATCAATACGAAACATGACCAGCTACACAATTAGTAAACATGCGGTAACTAAAAAAGGTAACTTTTAATGAGAATCATGAGTCAGATAATTGAAATACAAATAATATAACAAAAATTTATCTTCTTGACCATTGAAAGAAAAGATATGAATGAAATAATATAAATTAACAAACTCGGTCATCAATAATTAACAAAAAAGTCAAATAATAATAATAATATTCATACATACATACACACACACAATCCAGTCCAGCCAAGGGCTAGGGTCCACAGTCCGGTTGCCCTACCCTGGCTTGTGGGACTGATGAAACCAAACAGCTCGTTCGAGCTACAGTCGACCTGACCATGACGTTTCCAAAGTTGATGATGACGCCGATACTAACTTGCACAGCTTATTTGAGGCTTTCGATAACAAGGGGAAGATGCGCACTCACACACAGCGCATAAAGAAGGAAGGGGGAGGTACATAGGAGAGAGGACAACGAAGACAGGAATTTGGCACTGTTCTATAACATCACTGTAGAGGGAAGACACGATGACGTAGTAGTTACGTAGTTTTCACGTAGCAAAAAGGTGATTTCGGTACAAAACAGAAGAGGAACATCGTGGATAAAAGGAATTATATTTTTGTAAAGAGTAGAGTTAGCACAACTTGGTTCTAAGCAGTAGCCTCTTGGTAATTGAGTAATACTGCCGGCATTTGGGGCGAGTTATCTTTGTTAGCTCTTTAAGGGACAGTGTCATTTTATGTTGGCACTGCTGTTGAATATTAATACAATCCAGAAACACTACACATGCAAAAAGTGTGTATTTACAGGGACTATCAACCCGACTATTGCCTCTTTATGAACAAAATATCAATATATGCCACAAAATTATCCACAAATATCATACAAACTCTAAAAATACATTAAAACTGACATACAATTAATTAGGACAAAGGTAACAGAAGTGGAATTATTCTGTGAAAATCTTAATTTTCAAACTGTTGATAGCAGGTAGGTTACTCAGTATTGTAGTCGAGTTTTCTTGAAATAAAAATATATGAGGTAATCTGTTTGTATTTAAATTAATATTGGGAAGTAAACATTATGAGGTTATATCATTAATAGTGAGTGGAGAACATATTTTTAACGACTCACCTCATATAATTTCAACTTTCTTTGATGCTGGCAGTTTCAGACAATATGTTGTCCATCTTCAGTCATGGCTTAATGAATGTACCTCATAGTGAGAATTCCTAAAATAAGTAATTACATTATTCAAAGTTAAAATTGGGAAACACATTATGAGGTTCTTAATTAATAAATTAATGAGTCATTTTAACATCTTACCTCATATTTCATGTTTTTCAAACACGGTAACTATAGTTTTCAAATGATCTTGTCATTCATTTTCAACCGCCATTATGACTACCGGATATTCTTTGGAATCTCCCTCTATAACGTTGCCATCTGGTGTTGAGGGAGATTCCAAAGAATATCCGGTAGTCATAATGGCGGTTGAAAATGAATGACAAGATCATTTGAAAACTATAGTTACCGTGTTTGAAAAACATGAAATATGAGGTAAGATGTTAAAATGACTCATTAATTTATTAATTACATTATTAATAATATTAGTATCAATTTTCAGAAGTCTCAATTTATTTTCACTTTAATGAAGTACAAGAAGTGACAACATTGTTTTCGAATGCGTTTTTAACCATGTTACCTTTTTTTACATGATAATATTATACTCACAGATCTACTAACAATAAAAGATTGATTGCATTGTGGGAAAATTGATTTTTGTATTAACCTGAAAAGTTAGTTATCTTATTGGAATTGCTTAAATGTTTGCTTGTTATTTAAATTGTTTATTTTTTGTTCTGATATTACTTAAATTGTTTACAGTAGCATTGCAGACAACAAAGACTTTCATAGCAAATCTGTGGAGAGTGATAATCCATTCCTTTATTGCTTATTGGCTGTTCCATCAGATAAGGTAAGAACTTCCGTGCTTTTAGTCATTGAAAAAATAGTAATCAAAAACTCACTAAATCCAGAGAACAAACTTTTGTAGCAGAGAGGAAAAACTTTTCATGTGTATAAATGATCACAAATATTGTCCAATAACATATTAGTTGAAAAGAAAAATATACGGCTAGATTGGGGTTTGAACCCAGGATCTTTGACTTCCTATGTTAATGCTCTATCCAAGTGAGCTACCTAGACAAATATAATTTGTCCATCATTAAGATGTTTAAAAATGAATAATATTAACATTGAAAGAAGCACTACTGGCTTTATAAGTAATGTTTAAATTCCCAATAAAAAGTCTTCTTAATAAAGGAACCGCCATTTGCAAAAATCGTAGCAATGGCTCGTAGCATTTGGGGTTAGGGAATTAACTATGTAGAAGAGAAAAATACATTAAGTTATGTAGATAGGAAATAACACATCATACAAATTGCTAAGGATAATGGTTTTCAAAAGAAAATGATACACAAGAAAATAAATAAATTCAAAGAACAAAAAGTCATCAATGAAAGTACTCTTCAGACAGATAAAAATATAGGCAAAAAATTCAAGAAGTTCACATACCATCCTTTCGTATTTGACAAGTTTCAAAAAATTTTCAACAAATTCAACATTAAATTAGCACCGAAAAATGATTACAGCTTAGGTAATTTAATAAAAACCAACAAAAATGAAAAAATTGAAGACTGCAAAAAATCGGGAATTTATCAAATTAATTGTAAAGATTGTGAAAAGATATACATAGGAAAAACAAAAAGGAATCTAAATACAAGATTAAAAGAACACCTCAGAAATGTTAAAAAATGGAGAAACTGAAAAATCTGCAATAGCTGCACATGCCTGGTCAGAAAAACATAGAATAGAAACCAAAACAAAATTACTTAAACAATTGGAAAAACCGAAGGAACTCACAATTTGGGAAAAAATTTTCATATGCAAGAATGAAAATACAACTATGAATTTTGAAATACCCGGTTATAAAGAAAGAGGACTGATTTGGAAATTCTTCGGTCGGCCACCAGATGGCGCGGAGGTCAGTCTGCAGGATAGAAGGCCGTTGGACGTCAGTTGTGAACGTGACGCAGCATTGACAATGTCACAAATTACGTGAAGAAACCCAGGGTCTGCTATGATTTATGAAGTATGAGGTGAGTGAAATAATAAAAAATAAACAATAGAAAAATACATGTTTATGTTGGAGGCCTAGGTAGCTCACTTGGATAGAGCATTGACATAGAAAGTCAAAGGTCCTGGGTTCAAACCCCAATCTAGGCGTACATTTTTCTTTTCAAATATAATTTTTCCATCATTAAGATGTTTAAAAATGAATAATATGAACATTAAAAGAAACATATTAGTATTTATTATAAAGTGTTATTCTATTTTTCATTTAAATATTTTAAATTTGAAATATTTTACATTAATGATTGTTAAAAATTAGGGTGTTCTTTATTTTTTATTATTATTTCCATCCATCCATAGTAATTCTGCCCGAGGTCAGCTCTTTCACTGCAATCACAGCACCTCCACGCTATGCCTTGCAGCTTTACTAGGGAATTGTAGGTGTGGTAGCTTCCCATTGCTTTCCACACCGGTGAAGGATGATGATGATGATGGTCATATGATTTCGGGGGACCGTTTCGGCCTTAAAGTTTTCTTGACATTTATCTTACAGGTGAGGAAAAACCCCGATAAATACATCACCCAGAAAAACTGACCTGACCAGGGATCGAACCCGAGTCTGCTGCGTGACAAGGCAGCACAGCGGTGGACTATTATTATTTATTTCCTGTAATTCCTAAATGGAACATAGGGCAGCAGTAAAGTTCCTCCAGCGTAGCATACTCTGCTTCCAGCTAGCCATTTCACTTGTTTCCAGCTGTTCCCTCTTTCCTTTGCTACCTCCTCTAAAAATGTGAGTTAGAATGTAATACGGTAAGAGATGTAGTTAATGGCTTGTAAATTAATTTCAGCCTCTGTCATGTCCACCAGCTATGAGGTATCACGTTGTGTCACGTCAGGGTAAAATGTATAAATATTTAATTAGAGGAGATTCAGAAGGCTGTGTTCTCATCTGGAACATACCTGAAGTCACCAATAGCCAGCTCTCTCAGATAAAACAAGAAGAATTTGTCAAACCTCCTGGTGAGTAATGCTCTTTATAAACTGGTGGGCCCAAGTTTGATACTCGGCTTAATTGAGAAATTTAAATATCAATTTAATAAAATGTTATAAATAATAATATAGTAACTTTTATTCTATCCGTCTTCCTCAATTATAATTGATTTTTAATCAAAAAGACATACTAAATTATTAACAATGAAGGCCTTTCAAAAACATGTTTCATCCTCGGCATGCTAATTGGTACTGATGTCGGTGTTCGTATTCACACACCCACAGACGTGAACCCATTGTATAAATTATACACCGACATCAGTACCAATTAGCATGCTGAGGATGAAACATGTTTTTGAAAGGCCTTCATGATTAATAATTTAATATGGTTTTTTGATTAAAAATCAATTATAATTGAGGAAGACATAGAGAATAAATAAATGTTACTATATTATTATTTACAACATCTTGGTTCTATAACCTCAATTCTGATAACAATAAACATTAAGAATTTAGTGTTGTTTCTTGACTCACCTCATACTTCTTAACTCCCTCGCAGATCCAGATTTTGTCACTGTATTTCTGACATTCTCAATGCTGTTCATGTTCACAACTGGCGTCCAATGGTCTCGTCTCCTGCAGACTGACCACTGTGCCATCTGATGACTGACCGACAAACTTCCAAATAAATCCCCTCACCTTATCACCGGGTATTTCAAAATTCATAGTTGTGTTTTTATTCTTGCATATGTAATTTTTTTCTCAAATTGTGAGTTCCTTCGGTTTTTCCAATTGTTTAAGTAATTTTGTTTCTGAAAAACATAAAATAGAAACCAAAACAAAATTACTTAAACAATTGGAAAAAATGAAGGAACTGACAATTTGGGAAAAAATTCACATATGCAAGAATAAAAACACAACTATGAATTTTGAAATACCCGGTGATAAGGAGAGGGGATTGATTTGGAAGTTTGTCGGTCAGTCATCAGATGGCTGGCACACCTTACTGAGCGCACGAACACATCATACCGCGTGCACACACACACACACCATACCGCGCACGAGTGCCGTGCACACCATACCGTATGCGCACACACCGCAGCGCACAAAAGAAAAAAAAAGGGATCTGTGATACAGTAGTGTGGTGTCTAATTTCTTAAACCACACTGTAGTATGCACAGATCCCCAGAGATCTCTTTATTTGTGTTAGCTTCAAAGAATACATTTTATTTCATTTTACAATACAATTTACTGCAGAATGTTATTACAATATTTACTTAAAACTAAATTTCACTTATAAACTAAAGTGCACGTCTTAGTATTTTTACTTTCAGTTACGTTCTTATTTCCAAAAGTTACTTTGTTAATTTATTTATTTGCACTTGACACTAATACTAATTGATATAGAGTTATTTATCGTTTAGATTTATTCTAATGGTGGTTATTTACTTATTCCACATTCTACTTGTATATATTTATAAGAATTGAAAACTATGACATTATTTGTTAAAAGCTATGTTGTCTTAATAAAAGCACAGCACCGCGCCCGCACACTCCACAGCGCGCAGCTCCTCGCGTGCACACTCCTCAGCGCACAGCACCGCGTGCGCACACTCTGCAGCGCACAGGACCGCCCGCGCACACTCCGCTGCATGCAGCACCTCAGCGCACAGCACCGCCCGCATGCACACCTCAGCGCTCAGTTTTCATAAAGCTCTATTAATATTAAAATAATGATTATGTTTGTTTATTAAGTTGCCCCAAGACACATTTTCTTTTTGTAATATTTTATCTTTCATCCAATGCTGTAGTTTCGAGGTAGCATGCTGCCTTGTCACGCCGCGGTCCCAATTTGTGTCCTCGGTTGGGACAAGTTTCCTGGATGAAATTTTTTTTTGGGGTTTTCCTGACCTATAAGACAAATGTCAGGAAACTTCTTTATGGCTCATAACGGTCCCTAAACACCATTTGGCCATTATTATCATGAATGTCATATTTGTCTTATCAGATTAAGAACTCTCCTGGTCATCTTTTCATATCATGAGGGGCAGCCATAACCCCACCTTCAAGGCATCCCAACATTAGAAGTAGGTTACAAATACGCCATGACCAGGAGAGAATACCAGAACTAACATAATGACAACCTGATGGCATTGATTTAAAAAAAATCATCTTTCTTATTTGTGGACATGTCACTGATCAGTTTTATTTTTTATATAATCCATCCATAGTAATTCTGCCCGAGGGCAGGTCTTTCACTGCAATCATAGCATTTTCGTGCTATGTTTTGCAGCTTTACTAGGGAATTGTAGGTGTTGGTAGCTTTCTGTTGCTTTCCACACCGGTGAAGGATGATGATGAAGGCCAGATGATTTTCGGGGACCGTTGGGCCCTATGCTTCCTGACATTTGTCTTACAGGTGAGGAAAAAACCTCACCCAGGAGCCTGTCCCGACCGGGAATTGAACCCAGGCAATGCATGATATGCTACCTCGAGACCACAGCCGTGGACTTTCATATAATAATGCTGGTTTAGTTACATTTATAATGATACTGATCAAGTAATTAATTAAATGATTAACATTTTTCAGCAATGCCTCCTACAGTGACCACAAGTTTGGTTAAAGCCTGGGCTGCAATGAAGCCACCTCCTGTTGGAATACTGGATCAGTTGGTGAGTAACACATCACAATTTATATAATAAATTTGGGAATTTTTAACATTATGAGGTTTAATTCATAAGAATTAAATGAATCGTGATTTCTTCTTACCTCATACTTCTATGTTTTTTTAAACACAGCACTCTGCAGTATCAGCGACCATCGTCACCAACCTCAGCTGTTTTCACGACTGTCAATTCTTTCTTTTGCCTTGTAATTATCCAAACTGCCATCTGGTGTTCTTTTGAAGGAATCATTTTCTAAACTGCCATCTGTTGTATTTTTTTTAAGAACTTTGTAATCAAGCTCGGTTCGTTTGGAATCTCGAAGTTCATGGTTCTAGTATGGTTTTTTTTAATATATATTTTTTCCCAAACTGTTAAATCCAAAGGTTTGGATAGATGTTTCAAAAGTTTTGCTTCTTTTTGAATTCTATGATGTGCTGCTATAGCTGATTTTCAATTTCTCCATTCTTTATGTTTCTGAAGTGTTTTTTTTTACGAGTTTCCAAGTTCCTTTTTGTTTTTCCTATGTATATATCCTGTTGCAATCTTTGTTGTCTGGGGTGTTAACTTTATTATTAGTTAACAGAAGATTACCCCAGGCTGAATTTGTTAATTGGAGCCAATCTTATATTAAATTTTCTGAAAATGTTTTGAAACTTATTATGAACTTCAGGATGGTAAGTAAATTTCTTGAATTTTACATCTTTCTTGGAATCATGTTGTAGGGTGGTGTATTCCTGTAACCTTTTCTGTTGCTTAAATTTCTTTAATTTATTCTTTATTATGTCTTCATGAAAACCATTTATTTTAGCAACATGTACAATATGATTATATTCATTATCAAAATCTTGTACATTAAGTGGGATATTTATCAGTCTGTGTAATAAACTATTGAAAATTGCATGTTTATGTGACAAATGATTAAAACCTGAAGATTTTATGTAGATGTCAGTATGTGTGTTTTTTCTATAAATATCAAATTCAATTCTTTGCTGTTGTTCATTTCTTATTAAGTATAAGTCTAAAAATGGAATCTTGTTATCTTGTTCAATTTCAATATTGAATTTCACAGACTCATCCTGAAGATCAAGCAATTTGAATGCATCTTGAATGTATTTTTTATCAATTACAGCGATAATATCTTCCACATATCTATACCAACACTTGAAAATCAAAGGATTGGTGATATGTGATTCAAGATACTCCATAAATAAATTGGCTAAAAATGGAGACAGTGGATTTCCCATTGCCAATCCAGAAATTTGTTTATAAAATTTTTTTATCACATCAGAAGATCACTTCTCCTTTTTATAGACTATTTAACTCATGCCCCAAATGAGAGTCAATGACCAATCACGTTTCAATGATTTCTGTTTTCCAACCAATCACAGTTGTGTTTCACCAAATATTTATCAATATTAAATTTGCTATATTAAAGAAAGCTCCTCCTTTTTAATATTCTGAACAGGTCTGACCATTATTTTGCAGTGGCTTAGCCTGTAAGAAATACGGCTACCGGACTGTATATATAGTGCATAGATTTCAACACATAGCGCTTGCAGGAGTTAATATAAAAACATTTGTAGCAATTTATTATACCACCAAAAAAAGAAACCACTGTTTGCACTTTCTTAAATGTATTTTTTCTCAGGTAACAATCCAGAAAAATATAATTGTCATATTTACATCATACGACATCAGAAATGAATTAATATATAGTTTGATGTGTTTAATTTTTTCTCCACTAGAGAGCATTCTTACAATATTGCGTTCCTTTGGCAATAAATAGTATGATCTGGTTGCAGTGATAAAAAAAAGAAGCGGATGAAGCGTGCCTATTGTTTCTCATTTGTTTTCAAACATCGCCGTTTACATTAAATATATAAATATTTTAAAATAACTATATTTAAATAATGATTTGTGAGTAAACAGCTTAATTTTTTCGTTAAATAGTCCTAACAAATGCCACTCTTGATTTCCAAATTCTCTAGATAAATTCACTCCTCACTTCGTGAGTCGTGAATTTATCGATAATTTGGAAATCACTCGTGGCGTTACTTGTGAAAAACAAGAAAAAAAGATGTAAACTAACATATTGTCTTAGGCTTTCACGGCCTGAGTTACTATGATGATCTTGCAGAAGATTTCCGGGCTGTTGGCTGTGGCCAGTCTCAAGACAACCCTTGAGGATATCGGACGCAGTCTCTGGCAAAACTACAAGCCTCAAGACCACGGCCAACAGCCCGGAAATCTTCTGCAAGATCATCAAAGATGTAAACTGTTTTTAAACCAGAATGTATCTGCAGTAAAGATTCTGTAATCAGGATTTTCTTAAGAGGTAGATAATTAATTTTCCAGGTGAGATTTCAGCCTAAATGTAATAAATATTAAATAATGAGGAATGTTATTATAGGACACAAATGACCAGCCGGGTGTAAAGTTGACAGCCAGCATCTACTTGCCACAGCAGAGCCGTCTGGTGGTGGGACGTGAAGATGGTTCCATCATTATAGTGCCTGCTTCTCAGACAGTAATGTTACAGCTGTTACATGGAAAACATCAGCAATATGATGGTATGTTAACTTGGGAATTAAAAATGTTGTTTTCTAATGGCGAGATTTGACGCTTAAGTAATTTTCTCTCTGGCTTCCCAGTACAAGCGAACAAGCTACCACTGCAGGATGTTGAGTGTAGTTCTTTGTTTTGCTCTAATAAGAGCTTCTTGCGTCTATAATTGTTGTTCATTTTGCAGCAAAATATCAAAATCTGCTCCCAGGGGACACCGCGTGGAGGCGAACAACCTTGTATAAGAGAAAAATTTGTCTAGATTGAACAGCTTAGGATATCTCAGACAGTAGAGCATTAGCAAGTAAAGATAAAGGTCCTGGATTCAAACTCCAATCTAAGCGTATATTTTTCTATGATTAAATTAAAATGTTTCATACCTCTTGTCACATCCAGTCTTCTAAGTAGATCACGATTTCAAAGCCTTGGCGGCTTCATCTTCTTAAAAAGGTTGAATAAAGAATCATTTTTCTCTAACTAACTAACTCACTGGCACTATCGAACCCTTAGGTTCATGGCCATGCAGACATAAGCTCTCCATACATCCCTATCCTGAGCCAATGTTTTCCAATCATCCCCTGTATAATCTACTTGCTTCAAATCATAGTTAATGTTATTCTCCCATCTCATTCTTGGTCTACCAACTAGGCGTTTTCCCCTCTGGTTTTCATACAAGAAGTTTCCATGCATGCCTTTCATTCCCCATTCATGCCACATGTCCTGCCCATCACAATCTACGAGACTTAACTTTTCTCATTATATCTAGCTTCCTATAAAGACCATGTAATTCATTATTATGCAGTCTTCTCCATTCACCTGTCTGTTCATCTCTCTTTGCTCCAAAAATTTTCCTAAGAACTTTATTCCCTCCATGGTATCTTTACCTTGTTGTGGTGGAGTGGCTTGCGTGCTTAAATGATCCTGAGAGCTATGCCAGCGGTAGCATTGCTGCCGATAGGGTTACCCATGCCGGACTGGTCAAAGGTGATAAGGCAGACGAAAAAAGTACCTTGGTCGAAAGAGTGATGATCTTTCACTGTAAAAATACAAGCATCGAAATGTGGACATGGGTTCAACTGGGGGGTAAATCATTTTTCTCTTCAAACATAATTTGTCCTTCAGTGTGAAGTTTAAATTAATAATAAAAACATCAAAAGAAGCCCTACTGGCTTTATAAAGTTTGTTAACATGTGTGAAGAAGGTACAGTGTACCGAAACAGCTGTCACTGAATTATATCTTAATAAATATGAAAATCAAATAAAACTACGTTTTATTTTTATTTAATTAATAAATATGGATTTTCATCAAGTAAACACCAACTCAATTATCTTTTTATTATTGATTTAACATTTCTCAATGAAAGATAAATTATATTTGAAGAGAAAAATTTTCGCCTAGACCGGGACTCGAACCCGGGACCCTTGGCTTTCCGGGCCAAGTGCTCTACCAACTGAGCTACCGAGGCGAGTCACGATCTAGATGCAAATTTTTCTCTTATATACGTTGTAATTCCCTATCGTCAAATGCTTTTGAAACCATTGCTTCTATCTTTGCAAATGGCAGCTTCTTAGTTAAGAAGACATTTATTGGGAATTTAACATTACTTTATAAAGCTAGTAAAGCTTCTAATGATGTTTTTATTATTAATTTAACATTTCTCAAAGAAAGATAAATTATATTTGAAGAGAAAAATTTAAGCCTTACTAGCTTTATAAAGTAATGTTAAATTCCCAATAAATGTCTTCTTAACTAAGAAGACGCCATTTGCAAAGATAGAAGCAATGGTTTCAAAAGCATTTGGCGATAGGGAATTATAACGTATATAAGAGAAAAATTTGCGTCTAGATCGTGACTCGCCTCGGTAGCTCAGTTGGTAGAGCACTTGGCCCGGAAAGCCAAGGGTCCCGGGTTCGAGTCCCGGTCTAGGCAAAAATTTTTCTCTTCAAATATAATTTACCAACTCAATTGATTATTTAATATAAGTATTTTGTTTGTTTGATAGATTGGCCTCCACATCAGCTGCTATTGGGTCATGCTGGAAGAGTGAATTGTTTGTTATATCCAAACCACTTGCACCAGCGCTACGAGAAGTCCCATCTGGTGTCTGGAGGTGTGGACTTCGCTGTATGTCTGTGGGATCTCTACTCTGGAACACTACTGCACAGGTTCTGTGTCCACGCTGGTGAAATCACGCAACTCTTGGTACCACCTAACACTTGCAGTGTAAGTCTTTCTTTAAAATATAAAATTATGGAATATTCACCTGAAAGGTCCGTCTCCTGAACTTAAGTAATTATTTAACTGTAGCGCTTTCGGGACTTGTCCCATCATCAGCAGGATTCAAAACTGGCGTTTCACTGAAGATCTGGTAGAGGGGATCTTCAGTGAAACGCCAGTTTTGAATCCTGCCGATGATGGGACAAGTCCCGAAAGCGCTACAGTTAAATAATTAATTAAGTTGAGGAGACGGACCTTTCAGGTGAATATTCCATAATTTTATATTTTAATTTTGAATAATACCTCAACGGAACACACCATGAATCTTATAAAAGTTGGAGTCTGTCTTTGTAACTTTTAACTGATAAACTGATGAAGCAATAGGAGTTCATTGGAGAAGTTTGAGGTTGACAATCGTCACGAGTTGTCAGCCCTGCAGATGGCCACCTTTACCCCCAGAACATGCTTCAGGTACTCATTTCACTAAGTTGACAGCTGGCCATGGTTGCGGCAGAATGTTTAAGCCAGTTTTAAAATTATATTTGAAGAGAAAAATTATATATATAATTTTTTTAATTATAGGGGGCATGCCATAGCGTAGTGGTTAAGGCACTGAGCTACAAACCGTAGGGTCGAGGGTTCAAGTCCCATTGGATTTTTAAACTGCCACACTATTGCCCTGGGGTCGACTCAGCCTCTAATGGAAATGAGTACCAGACGCTTGTTCTGGGGTAAAGGCGGCCGTCACGCAGGGGTGACAACACGGCTGACATAAAGTGCCGATTGTCTAGAAAAAGTGGGAGCCTTAACCTCCTACTACCCCAAGGGCCTCTGGGCCTGTTATTGGATCACTTTACTTTACTTTAGAGAAAAAATTATGTGCTTAGACTGAGGTTTGAACCCAGTTTTCACTCTAGGCGAATGCTCTGCCAAGTGAGCTATCTGAGAAACTACAATCTAAACAAAATAAGCTGTTAATTCCCATGCTCCGAATGCTATACCTTATCCGCTCTTAGAGTGATCCTAACATAAACAAATGCCAATTGTATGCTTCTGCCATTCACACCACAATTACTGTCACTTTTGACAGGGAGATGATGACACAGCAACAGAAGACTTGACACTTTCAGCCATTCAAATGAACTGAAGCATGACTCAAATGCATCACCCATACGTAATAAACTATTTTAAGGTAGAATTTTTTATCACTCATCTCATATTGTTCTTCTTGTTTGACTATAAACTAGTTTCGGAACATAGTTTCTGTTCCATCCTCAGTATTATCATGACCGTTGTTCTGTCGTCTTGAAGAGCCATCCTTCGCTCCTTCCATTGGCTGACTGAAAAACCTCGAAACCAGGTCATTCTCACCGGGAATTTCTTTTCGCTCTTTTCAATGTAGATCTTTTCCCAAACAGTAAGTTCTTTTGATTTTTTGTTTTGTTTTAATAATTTAGCTTCTTTCTCGATTAAACTATTTCAAGTTGCAATTATTGATTAGGTATATTTTAGAATATTTTCTATGTTTTGAATATTATTATTTTCATTCACGAAGAATAACAAGTATATTCAGAGGACATATTTTTAATTTAATGAAGGGAACTACTTTTTTGTGTACTTATTGCTTGTACATCGTACGTTGGTGTCCATAACCAATGAAAAGCGAGCAGGTCACATGGTTTTGTTTTGATGAGGATCACTTAAGGGTTTTATTTCTATCTTGCAAATGGTGGCTTGTTTATTAAGAAGACATTTAATTGGGATTACATTATGAAGCCAGTACGGCTCTTCAAATATAAGATAAAATCAAATGTTTGATACCTCTCCTCATATTAATCTTCTAAGTAGATTGCGATTTCAAGACCATAGCGGTCCCATCTTCAGTACAATCTTAGCGACTGATGTTATGTCGATCAGAAGAGCCACTTCTTCTTCTTCCCTCTGTTGGTGGACTGATAAACCTCTGCGTCAGGTTAGGATTCGCGGGAATTTCAAGTTCATAAGTTTTTGATGTTTTTATTATTAATTTCATACATCTCAATGATGGATAAATCATATTTAAAGAGAAAAATTATACAATTGCAATTGCAATTGCTCAGGTAGCTCAAATGGTAGAGCACTTGGACTAGAAAACCAAGGGTCCCGGGTTCAAGTCCCAGTCTGAGCGTATAATTTTTCTCTTTAAATATCATAAGTTTTTCTTTGTTTTTCTGAATGTGGATTTTTTCCCAAACTGTAAGTTCGTTTTGGAAAGCTGTGGCACAACATTGGGCTACACCATTACAGATTATTATAGATAGATAGATTTCAGATTATTATAGATAGATAGATTTAATAGTGAGTGGCCCCTCAGGGGTCCTCATCTAGGGGATATGTGGATGGCGACCACAAGGTGCCCAAGCTGTGCAAAACATTTCTTCCACTTACTTGTGTTTTGCACTCTTTTAACTTTACTATCTAACCTCTCTTGGTTAACTCTTGTTTTTTCGACCCCGACGCTATTAGGGCATCCGAGGGTCTAGGGAGTCCTTCCTTTTCTCCATTTCTTCTTTCCTTTATTTTCTTTTCTTCTCCAGAAAAGCCTGACCAGAGGCTGTAAGATGGCAGCCCCATCACTGGTCTTGCCTTCCTTTGGCCAGCAACCAATCGAAGGGACTATTATTATGCTTTCAAGTCTTATACGAGAATTTCCCATAAGGGAAAATTTTCTATAGGATCGTAACAGGTCTCGGCCTAATACTTGGAAGGAAGAAGAAGAAGAATAGTGAGTGGAGAACATATTTTTAACGACTCGCCTCATATAATTTCAAATTTCTTTGAAACCTCCGGTATCTAAGAAATTTGAAATTATATGAGGCAAGTTGTTAAAAATATGTTCTCCACTCACTATTAATGATATAACCTCATAATGTTTACTTCCCAATATTAATTTAAATATAGATAGATCATCGGTTGATTAATGTCTTTGATATTGTCCGATTCCTAATAGCCAATTTTGTCGGTCCATCTAATCTCCTGGTTGTAGATGTTTTCTCCTTCATGTATAAACATATTATTCCCTGACTCCAGGAGGTTTTAGGTCTTCCTCTGCCTCCTCTTCCCTCAGGTTTCCATTCCAAAACACATTTTGTTAGCTGATCCTCTTCCATTTGCTGGACATGTTCGTACCATCTTAATTGCTGAGTTTTAATATAATCTAAAATGGTGTCTTCAATCTTTATTTTCTCCCTTATAACTAAGTTTCTAATTTTTTCTCTTCTTCAAATTCTTGCTGCCCTTCGTATAAAATTAATTTCAGTTGCCAAAAGATACTTATTTGTTTTTTGTTTTTATTGTTGTTTAGATTATATACAATATTGTCTATCATTCGAAGGCCGATAGCCCACGCTAGCCCTCTGATGAGTTCTATTCAGAAGTATTTTTTTAATTAAGAGTTGATACATTATTTTTAACCACTAAAGTTTAATATTTAGATGTTATAATTAATTTAACATCAAAATTGTGCAATTATTTTAATATTGTTTAGTTGTTTCTTAACTCACCTCATACTTCTTAACTCCCAAGCAGACTCGAGTTTCTTCACTTCATTTGTGACATTCTCAGGAGAGGAGGCCGTTGGACATCAGTTGTGAACGTAATACAACATTGAGAATGTCACAAATGCAGTGAAGAAACTCGAGTCTGCAAGGGAGTAAAGAAGTATGAGGTGAGTCAAGAAACAACTAAACAAAATTAAAATAAACCTCATAGTGTTATTTCCTACCTACATAACTTAATTGTGCAATTATATTGGGATGTTTGAAGGAAAATACCTTAAATGGTAAATGTGTGTCATTTGTTGCTGCCACTTCATAAAATAATTTATTTACAGCCGAGGATACAGAAGTGTATCTGCAGTGTTGCTAGTGACCATTCCGTCACTCTGCTGGGCCTCGCAGAGAGGAAGTGTGTTGTGTTGGCTTCTAGACACCTCTTCCCTGTTGTTACCATTAAATGGAGACCTCTGGATGACTTCATGATTGTGGGATGCAGTGATGGAACTGTCTATGTATGGCAGATGGAGACGGGTAAGTTAAAACATTTTATGGCTTGACACTTAACAAAATTACTATTACTGATTATATTATTTTTGGTCTGGACATCTTACCTCAATATTAATGTTGATTTGTTCTTGGACATGTTTCAAAACAATTCTCTGTTTTATCTTCAGCTTTCCCAGACTGGTTTTATTTATGTTGCATTATGTTGCACCACCTGGATGTCGATGTCAGCTCCATCCTGTGGTTGGCCAAAGAACCTCCAAACAAGGTCACCCTCCATCGGAATATCAAAATTCATAACTCTGTTTCTGTTCTTCTGAATATAAATTTTTTCCCAAATAGTCAGCTCGTTTGTATTTTCTAACTGTTTTAATAATTTAGTGTCTGAATTTATATTATGTTTTTCAGACCAAACATGAGCAGCAACTGCAGATTTTTCAATTTCTCCATTTTTAATATTTCTTATGTGTTCTTTGGTTCTAATTTTTAGGTTTCTTTTTGTTTTCCCTATATATATCTTTTCACAACCCATGCATTCAATTTGATATATTCCTGACTTTTTATTTTTATCAGTTTTTTCATTTTTGTTGGTTTTTATTAGTTTATTTAAACTGTAGTTATTTTTTGGTGCTAATTTAATATTAAACTTCTCAAATATATTTTGAAATGTATTATGTACCCAGGGGTGATATGTGAATTTCCTATATTTTTTCATAGGTGGTTCTTCTTTTTCAAGATTACTTCTGTTTATCATTTTTTGTTTTTTATACTTTTCTATCCTTTTATGTACCATTTTTTCATCAAACCCATTTTCTCTTGCTACTTTGATTATGTGTTTTTTCTCATGTTTGAAAATCTTCTTCGTTTAAGGGTAAGTTTACCAATCTATGAGTTAAACTATTAAATGCTGCTAATTTATGTCCAATTGGATTGAACCCTGTTGATTTTATAAAATTTTCCGTATGAGTTTCTTTCCTATGAATCCTGAATTCAATTTTTCTTTTTTCTTCGTTTTCTGACCAATTTAAGATCCAAAAAAGGTATTTGTTTATTGTCTTCTATTTCTTTGGTGAATTTAATGTTTGTACTCTGTAAATTTAATAGTTTTAGGGAATCTTCTACATGTTTTTCTTTAACAATACAAATTATATCATCAACATATCTACTCCAAAATTTAAACATAATATAAATTCAGACACTAAATTATTAAAACAGTTAGAAAATACAAACGAGCTGACTATTTGGGAAAAAATTTATATTCAGAAGAACAGAAACAGAGTTATGAATTTTGATATTCCGATGGAGGGTGACCTTGTTTGGAGGTTCTTTGGCCAACCACAGGATGGAGCTGACATCGACATCCAGGTGGTGCAACATAATGCAACATAAATAAAACCAGTCTGGGAAAGCTGAAGATAAAACAGAGAATTGTTTTGAAACATGTCCAAGAACAAATCAACATTAATATTGAGGTAAGATGTCCAGACCAAAAATAATATAATTAAAATAACCTCAAAATATAACTTCCTAAAATTAAATATTACTATTACTGTCCTAGCTTCTTACTAGCAGGTCCAGGTTCGATTCTTGACATGACTGGAAATTTTAATTACCATTTTAAAATATAATGGGAAGTAACAGTAATCGCTGACGATGGGGCTCAGAAGCCTTGAAACATATGTTCGACAAAAACAACCATAAGAGATAAGAATGTACAGACTCATCATCATCATCATCATCCATGTATTAGGCCGTGTGGCCTGTTACGGTCTCAATGAGGAATTTTCCATCCAGCACTTTTTTGGACGTCCCAGCGATCTTTTGCCTTGGGGCAGTAACAAAGTATGTCTTTTGGAATTCTATGAGACGGCATTCGTTGAAGATGGGCTTTCCAGTTGTTCTGGTAGTTTTGTATATGGTGGAGAATGGGTTCTACATCCAACTCTTTCATAATTTCCTCATTTCTTTTATGGTCCCACTTTGTGTAGCCTGCTGTACAGCGCATAAATCGCATCTCATTTGCTGTTATTCATTGAATGTACAGACTAAATGTCTTAGTTATTTAATTACCATATTTGCTTGCGTAATTTGCATACTTTTTAATTTACTTTGGCCACTGAAAATTGGGGAGCGTAAAATATGCAGATGTTTAAAATTAGATGTCCTGTTCTGAGTTACCTCAGTTACGGTAGATAAGTACAGTAATTTTGTCATCTCTCATAAATTTATAGCATAACACTGCAGGTAATCTTGAATTATACAAATAATCATGCAGTAATAAATCTATAAACAATAATAATAATTATACAAGTGAAACAATACAAATACCAAAATAATTAATCAATTGAGTTGGTATTTAATTTTAGGAAGTTATATTTTGAGGTTATTTTAATTATATTATTTTTGGTCTGGACATCTTACCTCAATATTAATGTTGATTTGTTCAACATTAATATTGAGGTAAGATGTCCAGACCAAAAATAATATAATTGAGTTGGTGTTTACTTGATGAAAATCCGTATACATTAATTAAATAAAAATAAAACCTAGTTTTATTTGAGTTTCATATTTATATTTACCAAAATAATTATTTAGCTCCAATAACACATGTTGGATTCGAGAACTCTGATTTCTCTTTCTGCTCCACATTACTGAAATGTACTGCAAAACTTACCACTTTCAATTTATATGATGCTGTATAATTGTTTATTTTTCTTTCCCATCTTGATATACAATATAAGTGCAAATAAAATGTTTTTTTTTGTTTTTCCCCGGGAATTTCAAAATTCTTAGTTTTCTCCTTATTCTTGTGGATGTAAATTTCCTCCCAAACTCACAATGAGAAATTATTATACACCAGCTACGCTAGTACAGTTTATGGTGAGGAGCAAAAATCTGACTGAATTGGGAATCGAACCCTGAACATTCATTTCTTCATCCTGATGCTATCTTGTAAGTTGTCATAAGTAATATTTAATTTTAGGAAGTTATATTTTGAGGTTATTTTAATTATATTATTTTTGGTCTGGACATCTTACCTCAAGAAAAAATCAACATTAATATTGAGGTAAGATGTCCAGACCAAAAATAATATAATTGTCATAAGTAATGTCACGAGTGATTTCCAATTTATTTAGAGAATTTGGAAATCAAGAGTGGCATTTGTTAGCACTATTTAACGAATA
Source organism: Diploptera punctata (assembly GCA_030220185.1). Taxonomy (NCBI): domain Eukaryota; kingdom Metazoa; phylum Arthropoda; class Insecta; order Blattodea; family Blaberidae; genus Diploptera; species Diploptera punctata. The sequence goes on from JASPKZ010009794.1 coordinate 176,791, forward strand.
AAATTAAGCTGTTTACTCACAAATCATTATTTAAATATAGTTATTTTAAAATATTTATATATTTAATGTAAACGGCGATGTTTGAAAACAAATGAGAAACGATTGGTATGCTTCATTTGCTTCTTTTGTTCATCACTGCAACCAGATCATATTATTTATTGCCAAAGGGATGCAATATTCTAAGAATGCACTCTAGTGGAGAAATTTATAACCAACGTTATAGGTATTAATTAATTTCTGATGTTCTATGATGTAAATATGTCAATTATATTTTTCTGCAACGTCATTTACTGGAAAATAATACATTTAAGAAAGTGCAAACAGTGGTTTCTTTTTTTGTGGTATAATCAATTGCTACAAATGTTTTCATATTATCTCTCACATTTGCTTTCTGCTGACATTCATGCACTATATATACAATCTGGTAGCCGCATTTCTTAGAGAGTCAGTCACTGCAAAATAATGCTATCATCTATTTAGAATGTTAAAAAGGAGGTGCTTTCTTTATTATGATAAACTTTAGTTGGTAAATTCTAGGCGAAACACGACTGTGATTGGTTGTAAATCAAAATCATTGAAATGTGATTGGTCATTGACTCCCATTTGGGGCATGAGTTAAATACTCATGTAAATGTTATGTTGCCACAGGTCACTTGGATAGAGTTCTGCATGGGATCAGTGCAGAAGAAGTACTCTATGCTTGCGATGAGAATATAGCTACTTCCAGTACTGGAGATGTCGGTCTTGCTAATCCTGCTGTTCACTTCTTCAGAGGACTTCGTCATCGTAACCTCTCAGCCATCAGGCATGCCACTCAGGTACATATTTATTACACAGACTTTTTAGGCTCTAAAATATATGAAGCAGTAGCAACATTCAGACTGTTAACCTCCATAAAATTGGAATCTTCAACTCTCCAAATTGTATCCTGTGCCAAGACAATAACACTACCTCATCTTGCTAGCTGTGAGGCTCTGAAGATGTCACCTACAAGAACTCTGGCAGGACTCTATTGGGAAGCAAATGGAACACATCCAAGCTAATGGGCATTAGACTACTACTACTACTATATTTAATTTAGGCACCTTAAATAGGTAGTGCTAATAATGAAAGCACTCCCTCGAGATTGGTCTATGTACTAGCAAGAGAACAGTTCTTCCTGGATGACCTTAGAATGCGCTACTACCTGCCATACGAGTAATTGATGCAAGAGAGAAGACAGAAGCGGGACGACATTCCTGGTACGCCTGCCATGATAGATAGGAGCTGGTGTGGACCAAACAAGGCACCAGATGCAGTCCAGAAAGTGTGTGTGAATGTCACTTACCATCAAATCGAAGACAACTGCAGATGTAAACTGTGTGGACTAAAGTGTACAAGATATCATCTGGAATTGTGTTCCAAAGTGACAATGTCTTTAGCGCAATACGCCATGCACAATTATATTATTATTATCAGTAATGAAAGCAAAGGCTTTTGGAATATGTCAGAAGAGAAAACCATACCGTAAGTTAATGAGTCATTTTTTATATCTTGCCTCGTAGTTTATGTTTTCTTAAATATGGAAACTGCATTGTTTATTTTTTATTATTTCACTCACCTCATACTTCATTACTTCTTGCAGACCCAGGGTTTCTTCACATCATTTGTGACATTCTCAATGCTGTCTCACGTTCACAACTGACGTCCAACAGCCTTCTATCCTGCAGACTCAGTCACAAGAGAATGTCACAAAGGATGTGACGAAGCCCTGGGTATGCTTGCTAGGAGTTATGAAGTATGAGGTGAGTGAAATAAAAAATAAACAATATTAAAAAACCTCATAGTGTTATTTCCTATCTACATAACTTATCTAATTTTTGTTGGAATCTCCATCAATAACATTGCCATCTGATGTTGATTTGATGAACTTTGAGATAATGTTGCCATCTTGAAGTTCGTCAATTTAACACCAGAAGGCAATGTTATAGATGGAGATTCCTACAAAAATCAGATAGTCATAATGGCAGTTGAAAATGAAAGGGATTGACCTATTGCCCTGCAGTTCCCGTGTTTAAGAAAACAAACTATGAGGTAAGATGTAAAAATGACTCATTACTTTATGAATTAAGAACCTCATAATGTTATTTCCCATATTTAACTTTGAAACCATACCATATTTACCTGAATATAAGACAACCTTTTTTGCCAAAATTTATCGACTAGGAAGTGAGCCCAGTTGAAGTCAATGTTTTTACACATTGAATAGATACATCCATAGTAATTCTGCCCGAAGGCAGGTCCTTCACTGCAATCATAGCATTTTCATGCTATGCTTGCAGCTTTACTAGGGAATTGTGTAGGTGTGGTAGCTTCCCGTTGCTTTCCACACCGGTGAAGGATGATGATGGCCATATGATTTCGGGGACCGTTTGGGCCTTAAAGTTTTCCTGAGTTTGTCTTACAAGGGAGGAAAAACCCCGATAAAAACCTCACCCAGAAAAACTGCCCCTACCGGGGATCGAACCCGGGCCCGCTGCTTGACAAGGCAGCACGCTACATTGAATAGATAGTAATATAAATTATAGGAAATAAAATAGGTAAATGTCAATGTCATGTGTGTTTATTTTAGAGAGGGCTGCACCAGTTACAACAACTTCATCATGCAACAAATCAAGATGGCAGTGACCATCAGAAGCCCAGGGCACTTCCCCTCATGATACAAGGATTACGCACCAACCCCAAAGATCCAGAATCACATATCTTGGTGTTTGACATTGAAGCTCTTATAGGTAAGTGAGCTCTTTTTTTGTATCTGTTATCACTTTAAATTATTCTAATGCCTCCCAACACAGTTTTTGTATTACAGGTTCTGATATATGTCATTAATTTACTTTTATTCACCACTTCAGCAGACCACATTACATACTGTATAATCCCAAATTTCTTCACTGCGAGCTGAATATGAATGAGCTGTGGGCATTGCAAAGTGGCATAACCTGAAACAGCTATTGCTAATATTTGAGTTTGTATTCTTTAACATTCTTACCTCATGTTTATTCTGTTGGACGATCGTTTCAATCTTCAGCTTGTTCACAAACTGGTTTTTTCTTTTCTTCAAGTTGTTGGCCCTGGATCTGTGTTCCAAAGAACTTGGTAATGAGCCTCCTTTCTCCAAGAATTTCAAAGTTCATAATTTTCTCCTTGTTCTTCTGTATATAGATTTTTTCCCATATGGTGAGTTCATTGGTATTTTCTAACATTAATACAAGATTATTAAAGCAGTTAGAAAATACAAATATACAAATGAACTCACAATATGGGAAAAAATCTATATACAGAAGAACAAGGAGAAAATTATGAACTTTGAAATTCTTGGAGAAAGGAGCCTCATTACCAAGTTCTTTGGAACACAGATCCAGGGCTGACAACTTGAAGAAAAGAAAAAAAAACAGTTTGTGAACAAGCTGAAGTTGGAGCAATAGCTTTGAAACGATCGTTCAACAGAATAAACATATGAGGTAAGAATGTTAAAGAATACAAACTCAAATATTAAATTAAACCTCATAATGTAACTTCCTAACGATTTTAAAAAAAGCTATCGCTAAATTTACATTTTTTTTTTTTAACATGGGAACTGCAGTTTTCAACAGATGTCCCTTTCATCCTCAGCTGATATCATGACTACCAGATTTTCGTTTGAATCTTCACCTATAATTTAATAATTATAGGAAATAACACTATGACATTTCTTTTAATTATTTTGAGTTAGTTATTTTGATTCACCTCATATTTTTTTGATATTCTGAAACTATAGTTTCGTCACATCTAAGTGACATTGTCTCAATTAGAATGCATCAACAATGTCACATAGATGTGACGAAACTATAGTCTGCAGAATATCAAAAAAAATGAGGTGAGTCAGAATAACTAATTCATCACAACTTCATCTTTAATGTTGCCATCTGGTGTTGATTTGATGAACCTTGAGATCAAGTCCTGTTCACCAGGAATTTTAAAATTCATGGATCTAAATTTGTTTTTCTGAATATATATTTTTTTCCAAAACTGTCAAACTTTTAAGAAAGAATTCAATCACATTTTAAACATTGCTATGTCAAATGGTTTTGGAAAGGAGATAATAATAAATAAGTTTAAACGATTCCAACAACAAAAAATACTTAAAGAATACACCACCCTACAACCTGATTCAAAAGAAAATAAGCATTTCAAGAAAATTACTTCCATCCTGAAACACACAGAAAATTAAAAAAAATATTTAACAAATTTGATATTACATTAGCACCGATTAACAAATTTAGCCTGGATAATCTACTGGTAACAATAAGAAAGTTAATGTCCCAGATAGTAAAAAATCTGAAATTTACGAAATCAGTTGCAATGACGGCAATAAAGTATATATAGGAAAAACTAAAAGGAATTTAGAAATTCGTGCAAAAGAACACCTTAGAAATATTAAAAATGGTGAAATTGAAAAATCGGCAATTGCAGCTCATAGTTTGCTAAAAAAATCATAAAATCGGAAAAGACACCAAACTTTTGAAACATTTGGAGAAACCTTTAGAATTAACAATTTGGGAAAAGATATACATTCAGAAGAATAAATATAAAGCAATGAATTTCGATATCCCCAACGAGAATAATTCATAAAATCTACACCAGATGGCAATTCAGAAGATGATGTTAACGACGAAATTTCAACAGTTAGAATTTGACTGAAGATGGAAGTAATACTATACTTTTGAAACTGGTATCGTGAAGACACGCAACTTTGTGAGGTGAGATGTTAAAACATTTCCTCCAACTCATTTATTAATATAAATACCTCATAGTGTTTCCTCTCACTGTAAATTTAATTAAATTCGCCATTCTTTATATTTCTAAAATTTTTATTTGTGTGAGTGTCCAAATTCCTTTTTGTCTTTCCTATGTATACTTTATTGCACTCTCACATGAAACACTTAAATAAATCCCACATTCAGTTATGAGAAGATAATATTTTAGCAAAAAAAAGTGTAGGTGGAATTTGGGATGTGTACAGAGAGAAGTGTGTTTTAAATAATTCTTCTTCTTTTAATTTACTTAATCTTGAAGTGCATGATTTTATTTAAAAACTGTTTTAAACTCCTATTCAGTGCAACATTTCATTGTAGCTGTATTCCTGCAACAAACAGAGGACCAGTAATATGTTAGAGTAGTGGTAATTGGGTTTTATTTTTATAATTTTGCATGCTGTAAGTAGATAATGTTTATACATCTGTAAATAATTATAAAATTAAGTTATGTAGGTAGGAAATAACACTATGAGCTTTATTTTAATTTTGTTGAGTTGTTTCTTGACTCACCTCATACTTCTTAACTCCCTTGCAGATCCAGATTTCGTCACTGTATTTGTGACATTCTCAATGCTGTTCACGTTCACAACTGACGTCCAATGGTCTCCTCTCCTGCAGTCTGACCTCTGCGCCATCTGATGGATGACCGACAAACTTCCAAATCAATCCCCTCTCCTTATCACCGGGTATTTCAAAATTCATAGTTGTGTTTTATTCTGCATATGTAAATTTTTTCCCAAATTGTGAGTTCCTTCGGTTTTTCCGAAAACATTTACATATGCAAGAATAAAAACACAACTATGAATACCCGGTGATAAGGAGAGGGGATTGATTTGGAAGTTCGTCGGTCAGCCATCAGATGGCGCGGAGGTCAGTCTGCAGGAGAGGAGACCATTGGATGTCAGTTGTGAACGTGAACAGCATTGAGAATGTCACAAATACATTGACGAAATCTGGATCTGCGAGGGAGTTAAGAAGTATGAGGTGAGTCAAGAAACAACTCAACAAAATTATAGAATTGCCTTTAAACTTTCTCACACAGGCACAAAGAGATAAGACTGGCAACATACTCTTTGGCAGTGAAGCAGGAACTTGCTGTCAATGCCATCTGAGGAGTGCTCAGGTAGAAGATTCTTTATATTAAAGAGAACCAGAAGTTTAGAAGATTTTTTCACGGGTTTAACATTAGATATGTAGACAGTATTTTATAAAAAAGTTAATGCAAACTGACACTGTAAGGTGAATATCATTAGTGTAGCATTGACATAGAAAATCAAAGGTCCTGGGTTCAAACCCCAGGCTAGGCGTATATTTTTCTTTTCAAATATCATTAGTAACTACTTATTTTAGGAATTCTCACTATGAGGTATATTCATTAAGGTAGAATTTTTTATCACTCACCTCATATTGTTCTTCTTATTTGACTATAAACTAGTTTTGGAACATAGTTTCTCTTCCATCCTCAGTATCGTCACGAGCATTGTTCTTGAAGAGCTGTCCTTCGCTCCTTCCATTGGCTGACTGAAAAACCTCGAAACCAGGTCATTCTCACTGGGAATTTCAAAATTCATCAATTTCTTCTTTTCGCTCTTTTGAATGTAGATCTTTTCCCAAACAGTAAGTTCTTTTGGTTTTTCTATTTGTTTTAATAATTTAGCTTCTTTCTCAATAAGATGTTTTTCAGACCATGCATGGGCAGCCACTGCAGATTTTTCTGCTTCCCCTTTCTTGACATTCCTGAGATATTCTTTCACTCTAGTTTTCAAATTTCTCTTAGTTTTCCTTATGTAGAATTTCTCACATTCTTCACATTTAATCTGATAAATCCCTGATTTGAGAAAAATAGAAGAAGAAAACAAATCAGGGATTTATAAAATTAAATATGAAGAATGTGAGAAATTCTAAATAGGAAAAACTAAGAGAAATTTGAAAACCAGAGTGAAAGAACATCTCAGGAATGTCAAGAAAGGGGAAGTAGAAAAATCTGCATGGTCTGAAAAACATCTTATCGAGAAAGAAGCTAAATTATTAAAACAAACAGAAAAACCAACAGAACTTACTGTTTGGGAAAAGATCTACATTCAAAAGAGTGAAAATAAGAAATTGATGAACTTTGAAATTCCTGGTGAGAATGACCTGGTTTCGAGGTTTTTCAGTCAGCCAATGGAAGGAGCGAAGGACAGCTCTTCAAGAACAACGGTCGTGACGATACTGAGGATGGAAGAGAAACTATGTTCCAAAACTAGTTTATAGTCAAATAAGAAGAACAATATTAGGTGAGTGATAAAAAATTCTACCTTAATGAATATACGTCATGGTGAGAATTCCTAAAATAAGTTAAGTTTAAGTGAGAGGAAGTGTAATTTCTGATTTATATTTGTGTTCTGTTGATATTTAAAGCCAGATATAATAAGAACAGTTAAGTCTCGTAGACTGCGATGGGCAGGACATGTTGCACGTATGGGGAATGAAAGACTTGCATGGAAGCTTCTTGTGGGAAAGCAAGAGGGGAAAATGCCCAGTTGGTAGACCAAGAATGAGGCAGGAGAACAACATTAACTATGATTTGAGTGAAGTAGATTATACAAGGAATGATTGGAAAGCATTAGCTCAGGATGGGAATGTATGGAGAGCTTATGTCCATGTGGCCATGAACCTACGGGTTCGATAGTGCCAGTGAGTAAGTAAGTAAGTTCTATTGATATTTACGTTGCATGAAGTTATAATAAAATAGTACTTACGTATCTTAATACTGAACCCATGAAAAAATCTCATAGACTTTTGGTTCCATTTAAGATAAAAAATCATCTGTTAGAGATTGTGTCCTCAAAGCTGTACATGTGTAATATAAATGCGAGAAGTTGTGGGGATTCTTGGAATGATGATCACCTGCATTATTTTGAGTAAAATAAACTGAAAAGCACACAATTTTTATTATAAGAATATAAATAATTTATATAATAAATTTTGGAATTTTTAACATTATGAGGTTTAATTGATAGGAATTAAATGAATCGTGATTTCTTCTTACCTCATACTTCTATGTTTTTTTAAACACAGCACTGCAGTATCAGCGACCATCGTCACCATCTTCAGATGTTTTCACGGTTGTCAACTTTTTCTTTTGCCTGTAATTATCCAATTTGGATGAAAACAGCTGAAGATGGTGACGATGGTTGCTGATACTGCAGTGCTGTGTTTAAATAAACATAGAAGTATGAGGTAAGAAGAAATGACGATTCATTTAATTCTTATATATTACCTGAAAAATATATTTTTTTCAAAACAATTCGTGAAAAGGTTTGGAATCATTGAATGAGAAGTTGAAATAAATTTAATCTAAAAATGGTCATATTATTGTTCAAACATGTCTATTACCATCTCTGTTGGTGGACCGATGAACCTCCGAAACAAATCAGACTCCTCGGGAATTTCAAAATTCATAAGTTTATCTTTCTTGTTTTTTTTTATTGTGGATTTTTTTCCCCAAACCCTGAGCTCTTTAGGTTTTTCTATTTGTTTAATTAGAGTAGCTTTTATTTCAGTTAGATGTTTCTCAGACCAAGCATGAGCAGCTACTGCTGACTTTTCCACTTTAAATAAATAACAGTAATATGATGTACGGTTAAAAACTATAAAATAGTTGCCTTGTAGGTCCGTCTCCTCAACTTAAGTCCCGAAAGGCCTACAGAGTTTTAACACATTGGTGACCGACTGCTGTGCGTTCCATCCACCGCTGCTAGACCGGACATTTCTGTCAGTAGCGTGGACTTTTAAATTTTAACCGCGCTAGCACAGCGTGATTTTTACATCAATATATTTACAGTCAATAACAATAATGCATAAGTAAATCTTTATTAGTGTTCTCACCAGACCTTCTGGTAGAAATTGAGGGTTTGATAGCATAGGAAACATTTCCCTTTTGGTGTTAATTTATGTTTCTATATGTCTCAGCCTTCTTGGTGGGTCTTGACATGGTGTCCTTTTCACTCTCTCTTCCCTCCTCTTCCCAGTCATCTGTTCCTAATTTCACGACTGCCAAACAAGAGGCTGTTTCAAGCAAAAAACTTCTGTTTGACATATTGTTGTTAGGATTTTGAAATTTATAGACCCAAAAAGCATTAAAGAGTGCACAATTCAGAAGCCACAATACAACTTTTTTGCTTCATTTCACTGTTTTTCTAAGGATGGAGTAATATGATAGGTACTGGTCACCCTGTCTACACCCTTCACATACTTGTTATTTTGAAGTTTTCAATAGGGCATTTTTACAACTTTACCCCTCCCACTCTCGTGTTGCCTGATGCAATGTGCTAACCATTCTTACGTCTCTTTTATCTTTCGATGTTTGTAGCAAAAGGTCCCCCTTACTACAAAGTACACATTCTCCTGGTTTGAGTTTATTTCCTGCTTCCACAAATGATTTTGGAAGCCCTCGGTTAATCTTTATTGCTTCAGAAACTCTCGTTTTTCTTTCGAGCAAATTTTCAGCTATAGCCACACTTATAATAATTATCCTGGTACACATGATGCCACAGATATAAATTCGGCTCCAGAACGCAAAATAGTGTTTCTTCTAAATTTTCCCCTCTGCAACATATATTTACAGGTTACATACGTATCCCATAATCGCCTAACTATCGGCACTAAAATTCCATATTTCACCAGCCATCTGTCTTAAAATTGTAAACAACTCTTTCTGTAAAGTTGGAAATTTCATAAAAGAGAAGAGAGGGGTACAAAAACAACTAAAGTTTATTTCACAATGAGAAAAAACAAAATTGCATGCTCCTTCAAAAGCGAAGAGGCTGGATAACCATAGAAAACGTAAACACGGAAATCTCTGTGACCCGTCGTCTAGCGCTGGCCATTTAAACACGGAGATCTCCGTGGCCCGTCACCAATGTGTGAAAATAACTAAAGTTGAGGAGACGGACCTACAAGGTAACTATTTTATAGTTTTTAACCGTACATTATATTACTGTGAACTAATACCTCAACGGAAACTTACCATGAATTTTACTGGTATCAAATAAATAAGTATGTAAGTGGCACTCGAAAGAGCATAAACTTTTAGGTTTATGATTAGTCTTTTATCAGTTCATTCAACGATCCCGTCCATCTTCTGCATTGTTTGTAATGGTATCGCTTCACATATCTTGCATTCACATGAGTCACTCTGTTGGTGGAATTTTGTATTTTTGCACATTTTATGATGATATCCATGTGTTGCTAGGCCTATGATTGCATGTCTTTGTGGTTGGTTGCTTCCGGTCCAGTTCCTGTTCACCATGGCGTCTGAGGCATAGAACTCTTTGTCAATCTCATTTTCCTTCTGTTTCTTTTTTTCGATGACTTTTTTATATGGCTCCGTTTTCCACTTTGTCGTGACATTTCTAACATGTTCTTTCAACCTGGTTTTGAAATTTCTTCTTGTTATCCCTATATAAATTTTGTCACAATCTCTGCATTTGATATGTAAATTCCCAATTTGTTTTCTTCATCAATTTTGTCATTTTTCTCGGTTAAATGCTAGTTTAATTAACCCTTAGAAGACTTGTGGGACATATTTGTCCATAAAATGTAAAGCCTTAAAGGACTTAGTGGACATATTTGTCCATTGATCACATTATTTCTTTGTAAAAGTATAAAAATTCAAAAAATGTTGCAAGGAAGTTATTTGTGGCTCTAACCTATTGTTTTAGATCAAGTATTCATAAAAAATAAAATAATAAAACATGTTGTATCTTTTTCACCCCTAATTTTGTATTTAAATTATAATCAGTTAACATGGTAAATATCTTGTTAGTATTTATTTTTAAAAAATATCTGATATGCTACTTACATTATTTTGATAATCCAGGTCACTCGTTTAGAACTGTCTTTTTGTATGATAGTCCTTGAAGCACCCTGATATACACAACCCAACGTTAATCTTTTCAATCCTGTTTGCATATTATGTTAACGGTAGATAGCTTAATGGATAAAGCACTGGTCCCGAAAAACAGATGAAATGGGTGCGTCTGTCTGTCGTATGCCTTTCTTAGGGCCCCTGAATTTGTGAAATTTTTTTTTTTGGGGGCGAGATGGTGGTCCCCAGTTTGAACCCTGCTCTGGTTCGTGTTCTCCTTCACTCACGTCATCTAAATTGTCTAATTCACTACACATATCATAGGCGTCAGAGTCACTATCAGCGTATAATTCTTTCACAATTTCTTCTTCCGTAACTAATATACGTGAAGCCATTTTTTATATTTTAAAAAACGAACCACAGTCTACAGTTACTAATTCAAGACTGAATGCTAGTGTGGTTAGTACAAACTTGCCAAGGGTTTGACTGCCACAGAAAAAAAAATTTGCTGATAACTCTGTCGTCAACAAGACTGGGTACCCGTGTTTATGATTTGAAAGCAGATATTTCATGGCACACGTGTTCAAACTACATCATCAAATCCCCCTTGCAACAGTACAGTCACCTTCAAATCATAAACTGAACCCGTTATAAAGTCAAACCAAAAAATATAGACCTCGCAAAATAAATTTTAACTTGTAAAAATAAAACATTTAATTGAATAATACACTCCTTTATGAATTAAATAAAAGTTATTTTATACTTATATCTCTTATAGTTTATGGTAAAAAAATTTTTTTGTTCGTATGCGTGCTCACCATCCATTTAATATCACGGACTGGGATTTAAATTCCATCCAGCAGTTCATGCGGTATTTTTAAATACCCCGGAATATAAAGGTTAAAACAAATAGAAAAACCAAAAGATCTCACGGTTTGAAAAAAACCCACTTAAAATAAAGGGAAGAAAAACTTATAAATTTCGAAATTCCCAGGGAATTTGATTTGGTTTGGAAGTCATCAGTCTACCAACAGATGGAATAAGAAGCAGTTTTCTCCTGAATGACATAACATTGGTTGAGATATTACTGTAGATGGAACAGGTTTAAATAGAAGACTGGATATGAGGTAATTTTAATCTATTAAACCTCATATTGATTTTTCCATTAAAAGTTCAAAGTAAATAGATGTGTTGACAACAAACGATGTGGTTAGTTACAAATAGTCTGTGTAGGTGGGAAATAACGCTATGAGGTTTAAATTAATTTTGTTGAGTTGTTTCTTGACTCACCTCATACTTCTTAACTCCCTTGCAGATCCAGATTTCAATGCTGTTCACGTTCACAACTCTATTGAGAATGTCACAAATACAGTGATGAAATCTGGATATGCAAGGGAGTAAAGAAGTGTGAGGTGAGTCAAGAAACAACTAAACAAAATACAAATAGTATATTTCAAGATTGATAGGTGATCATCAACACTAATTTAATATAATAATTTGGGAATTTTTAACATTATGAGGTTTTATTGATAAGAATCAAATGAATCATGAATTTCATCTTACCTCATACTTCTACGTTTTTTAAACACAGCACTGCAGTATCAGTGACCATCGTCAGCTGTTTTCACGACTGTCAATTTTTTCTTTTGCCGGTAATTATCCAAGCTGCCATCTGGTGTTCTTTTGAAGGAGTCATTTTCTAAACTGCCACCTGTTGTATTTTTGAAGAACTTTGTAATCAAGCTTGGTTCGTCCAGAATCTCGAAGTTCATGATTCTAGTATGGTTTTTTTTAATATATATTTTTTCCCAAACTGTTAAATCCAAAGGTTTGGATAGATGTTTCAAAAGTTTTGTTTCTTTTTCAATTCTATGATTCTCTAATAAACTATGTGCTGCTATAGCTGATTTTTCAATTTCTCCATTCTTTATGTTTTTAAAGTGTTCTTTTTTATGAGTTTACAAGTTCCTTTTTGTTTTTCCTATGTATATCCTGTTGCAATCTTTGCAATCAATTTGATAAATTCCCGATTTTTTGTTGTCTGGGGGGAATTTATCAAATTGATTGCAAATATTGCAGTAGGATATATGTAGGAAAAACGAAAAGGCACTTGGAAACTCATAAAAAAGAACACTTTAGAAACATAAAGAATGGAGAAATTGAAAAATCAGCTATAGCAGCACATAGTTTATTAGAGCATCATAGAATTGAAAAAGAAGCAAAACTTTTGAAACATCTATCTAAACCTTTGGATTTAACAGTTTGGGAAAAGATATATATTCAAAAAACCATACTAGAACCATGAACTTCGAGATTTCGGACGAACCAAACTTGATTACAATGTTCTTGAAAAATACAACAGAAGGCAGTTTAGAAAATAAGTCCTTCAAAAGAACACCAGATGGCGGTTTGGATAATTACTGGCAAAAGAAAATATTGACAGTCGTGAAAATAGCTGACGATGGTCGCCGATACTGCAGTGCTGTGTTAAAAAAAACATAGATTAATTAGGTAAGAAGAATTCATGATTAATTTGATTCTTAACACTAAATTAGTCGAAGTTAGTGTATGAAACTGAAAACTTGTTAAAGTTTAGTTAGTGTACATATCTGCTTGCTACATATTGCTGATGTACTGTGCAGTACAACTCCTAACAGAAGAGTACAGTACCATGTCACCTGGTACTTTGGAAGCTCAGGGGCTCATCAATCAGGCCGAGTACCAGAAAGTGGCAGCACTAACTCAGTCTGCTTCTCCTGATGCTCATAAAAAAATTGCAGGTAAAAACCGTATTTCCTTTCTATGTCTGTGTCTACTTTCTTTTTGTGACATACTGCATTTTGTTTTATAACTAACTAACTAACTATCTCTATGGCTTATGTAACCCATAGATTCAATGCTGTATTCACAAAAGTCCTCTAACTCGTTAGTATTATCAAACCTGTAGGTTCATGGCCACGTGGAAGTAAGATCTCTATTATATTATTTTTAGTCTGGACATCTTACCTCAATATTAATGTTGATTTGTTCAGTCTGGGAAAGCTGACGATGAAACAGAATTGTTTTGAAATATGTCCAAGAACAAATCAACATTAATATTGAGGTAAGATGTCCAGACTAAATAATATAATTAAAATAACCTCAAAATATAACTTCCTAAAATTAAATATTAAGATCTCTATACTTTCCTAACCTGAGCTAATGTTTTCCAATCATTCCCTCTATAATACATCTTCCTCAAATCCTGGTTAATGTCTTTTTTGTTTTTGTTTCTTGACTCACCTCATACTTCTTAACTCCCTCGCAGATCCAGATTTCTTCACTGTATTTGTGACATTCTCAATGCTGTATCACGTTCACAACTGAACATGTGAACGTGGTACAGCATTGAGAATGTCACAAATACAGTGAAGAAATCCGGATCTGCGAGGGAGTTAAGAAGTATGAGGTGAGTCAAGAAACAACTCAACAAAATTAAAATAAACCTCGTAGTGTTATTTCCTACCTACATATCTTAACCTAGTTAATGTTATTTTCCCATTCCATTCTTGGCATTGCTTTCCCTCTGGTTTTCTTATGAGTTTCATGCTCATCTTTCATTCCACATTTCTGACACAGTGTCCTGTCCACTGCGGTCTATCAGACTTAACTGTTATTATATCTGGTTTCCCATGAAGTTAATATAGCTCACTGTTATGGAGTTTTCTCCATTCACCTGTCTGTTCATCTCTCTTTGGTTCACACATTTTCCTAAGAATGTTATTCTCAAATACTCTTATTGCATTTCCTCTCTTAAAGTAAAGGTCCATGTTTCACATAATATAACAGTTTTATATATTTTCATTTTAACTTCTTTTGAGAGAAGTTGGGAAAAGAGTCTCTCTAATGCATAATAGTATTCATTTCCAGAATTGAGCCTTTGTTTAAACTCCCTCTATGCTTCGTTCCTGTTTGTAATTATTGTTCAAGCACTTGTTCAAAATTTCCCTCATTTGTCAAGTATCCATTTTCATTACATAATGTTTGGGGTGAATCATAAATATGGCTATACGTTTGATCGTGTTGTGTGATGAAAATATTATCAATGCAGGAAATATGAAATTACCGTTGGAAAGGCAATTATTCAAATTACAACAATGGAATAAAACAAAACGGTGTAGAACTTACATCATTAGTCAAAATGGCGTTGAATATGCAACAGCAAATTACAATTGCTGCATGGACAATAACGTATGCTAATGATCGTGAGGCCGCAAGATGGGCAAGATGTGAGTTTAATGTAGCATTGCAGCCGTCGACTATGGGGAAGTGGAGAAAACGACTACTGGAAACGGGAAGGATGCAGAAAATCAAACCTCCTGGAAGGCCTCGCATTAGCACGGATGCAGAAACAACGAGAGAATTGTGGAGGCGTTCGACGCTAGCCTACAAAAATCAACCTGCCAAGCTGCAAGTGAGCAGTGATTTGTTTTGTTCTATTTTTGTAATTTGAAGGATTCCCTTTCCAATGATAACATCATATTTCTGTTAATGATAATATTTTCGTCACAAAATGCGATCAGACGTATAGCCTTATATTTAAAGAGAAAAATTTCCGCCTAGACCGGGACTCGAACCCGGGACCCTTGGCGGTTTCTTAGTTAAGAAGACATTTATTGGGAATTTAAACACTACTTTATAAAGCCAGTAGGGCTTCTATTGAAGTTTTTATTATTAATTTAACACTTCTCACTGAAGGATAAATTATATTTGAAGAGAAAAAATTTTTTTTTTCTTAGCTAAGAAGCCACCATTTGCAAAAGATGGAAACAAAGGTTTCAAAGCATTTGGCACATTGGAATTACAACATATATAAGAAAAAAATTTGCGTCTAGATCGCAACTCGCCTCGGTAGCTCAGTTGGTAGAGCCTTTGGCCCGGAAAGCCAAAGGTCCCAGGTTCGAGTCTCAGTCTAGGCAAAAAATTTTCTCTTCAAATATAATTTATCCTTCAGTGAGAAGTGTTAAATTAATAATAAAAACTTA